>JAOVVF010032446.1:0-10374 GCA_028565595.1 Duopalatinus emarginatus | reverse complement strand
GAGAGAGTGTGTGTGTGTGTGTGTGTGTGAGAGAGAGAGAGAGAGAGAGAGAGAGAGAGAGAGAGAGAGAGAGAGAGGACAGATGGTGACAGAAACGGAGTGAAAGACAGTTAAGAATAAAGGGGTTGATTAAGACAGACATATAGGAATATGTGCATGCAGAAAGAAAGACAGCAAGAGAATGAAATGAGAGGGTGGACAGAGAGAATGGTCTGTGTGTGTGTGTGTGTGTGTGTGTGTGTGTGTGTGTGTGTCTTGTTTTTGCAAAATGTCAGGACGATTACCAGAAAATGCACACACACTAGCGGGACACATGTGGCACGATTAGGGTTTGGGTTTAGGTTAGAGTTAGGGTTAGGATTAGGGTTAGGGTTAAGTTTGAGGTTTGGGTTAGAATTAGGTTTAAGGTTGAGGTTAGGGTTTGGGATTAGGGTTAGGGTTTGGGATTATGCATAGCGTTAATCAGCTGTATTATTCATTATATCTGTGGAAAGTAAGGACATTTCGTAAAAACTAACGTGTGTGTGTGTGTATATGTGTGTGTGCTGGAGAGAGAGAGAGAGAGAGAGAGAGAGAGAGAGAGACAGAGAGAGAGAGAGAGAGAGATGGGGGGGTGTATCACTCTCTCCCTTGTTCCGTAACAGCTCGTGCACCTCAGCACATGCGCGCTTTAATAATGACCGAAATGCAATATTGAATCAAAACCTTCATCTGGCTTTAAATGTCTGCAGTAACTCTGCGGTAACAATCTTCCCTCAAACACAACAACTTCCGAAAACTTGGTCCAGAAAAAAAAAATCCTCCAATTACTGACACTACTACAGGGTTAATAACTGCACGCACTGACGGTGCGTAGATTGTGGCGCGTGTTTGTGTGTATGAGCCACAATGTATGAGTGTGAATTCAGTAAATACGCATATAAAAAAAACACTGTGTGAAAATAAGTTTGGTCATATGGGTCAAAACAGGAAAGACAGGTCCCACTTGTATACCTGGACAAACCGTCTAACTTTCCTATCAGTGTTATTGCACATGCAGGAGGGCAGAAGAATAGACCCAGCTAATGATCAGGGCAAGGCGCGCGCTCACTTACTAATGCACCTACCTAGCCTATAAGATTATAGATCCAAAATGACAAAGAGATGCACGAGGTCGAAGTGAAAACACTGCCTTGTTTACCTCCATGACGTGCATCTTCAGTTTGCTTATTTCTTAAAAACCGAGCGAGCGAGCGCGCGCAACGTCGCGCGCACCGCCACTGCTCCACATCCAAAAGAACAATTAGAAAGCTCGCGATCTCACGATCAAACACGGGCCTGTTAACTGGATCACGTGAACGTAGGTGCATCAAATCCGTGACATAACACTACCTTACACAATGCTTCACCAGAACCCCGCGACCCAAATCGCACGCGACGTTGTTAGGATAATCAAATGATGGACGCGAAACGACACCATAAATCCTGTTCCCAACTTAGTGAAAACGCACAAAAAATAAAGCCAAGTGCACCAGAGGGCACGAATGCATCCTGCAAGGATGTCAGCAGTTACAACCACATCAGCACCAGAAGATGCGTGCACGATCTGGAAAAGTTAAATCCCTCCATAACAAAAATCTTATTCGCATCTTTTACCTGCATGTCCAAAGAGCAGCACGGTCAAGAGGAGATCCCGTATCTGAAGCATTCTCTCTCCGTGACCAACGTGAAGGACGACTGAGCTCGGTTAGTATTGTCAAGCCTTAGCGCGATGCTGTTTCCCGGTTATTGGAATAGAGTGAGTAGAGGATAAGAAACGAGTCCGCTGGAGAAGACCGCGCGCTGGAGAAGAGCGGGCTGACAGAGCAATGAGAGTGAGTGGAGCGCAGCAGCCGCAGCACCTCCTCCCACGGAATCAATCCGCCTGTGCGCAGAGCGCGCGCGCCCCCTTTTCCCCAGGATTATAGAGCCTGGAAAGAAAGTAGTCCGCGTTTTCACGTGCGGAGGCAGATAGCGACCTCAGAGGTCCTAGATTCTCCATATCTAGTTTATCACAGAAACCCAGACACCCAATCAGTGGGTGATAGTGTAGACGAGATGATGAGATTCAGTGTCTAAAAACATATATAAAGCAAACAAATCTCTTTATACACACAGCCAAACACATCTCTGCTGCAAAGCTCAAACTGGGGTTCACAGTAAACACTGTTATCTTTGTGACAATGTGTTGTTTCGATGCACTCAACGTTGTCTGCTTGATGGCTGTCTACACTGTCAGTCAGTCATTATCTTACTCATGTAGCCCATCAGGGTTGTGGTTGGTCCCAAGCCCACCCGGAATCACCAGGCACAAGGCAGGAATACCTCCTGGACTGGGTGCCAAAGCATTGCAGGGTACCACATACCCACACGCCCACACAGGTTATTACCACCTAGGGGGGGGCGATTTAGCGGATCCAGTTTGTTTGTCTTCCGTGTGTGTTTCGGCAGGTGGGAGGAAACCGGAGTACCAGGCAAAAACCCACCTGGACACAAGCTGAACACATCGAACTCTTCACAGACCAGGGCCAGGGCGAGGCTCGAACCCCGCAACCCCAGATCCCTTGAGCTGTGTCACACACATTACTTGTGGTGCCACTATGCCGCCCATCAGAATGGTATAATGTAATTTATTAAAGGTGTGATATTTATATTTGTTTTATATATATATATATATATGTAAGGGGCAGCCATGGCCTAGTGGTTAGGGAACCGGTCCCTTGACCGGAAGGTTGTGGGTTTGATCCCCGCCCCGGGCAAGACACGACTGAGGTGCCCTTGAGCAAGGCACCCAACTGCTCCCCGGGCGCCGTGGTTCGGGACTGCCCCCTGTGCCGGGCAAGAGTGTTCACTGCCCCCTAGTGTTCACTGGTGTGTGCGTGTGTTTCACTGCACGGATGGGTTAAATGTGGAGGTCACATTCCTCTGTGTGCAAACACAGTAGGCAAATAGTTCATTTTCATCATCCTTATATTCAGGTATACTAGATCAGGGAATTGTAGAAACTAGTTGGCAGTGCAAAGTTACTGTTAACCTTTTGTACCATATTTTTCAGCTTGTCATACACCAGAATTAAGGAAGTATGTTACTCTTTAGTTTTAGTTCCCTTTGGATTGGATTAGCTTATCGGGGGAGCGTCTATGCTATTTTATACCTCTCCTCAGTGCCAAACATAGAACACAGGAAAAGCCTATGTACCTGAGTATTTGCATATGCCACATAATTACACTCTTCTCATATAGTGGAATCTGAGCGGTCAAAGAGACACTGTTGCCCACTGCAGTAAAGAAGTTAAACAGGTTTGTACTTCATTTTGGGTCAAAGCAAAGGTCCAGCTAATTGATTTCATCCCTTGTTAGGTGATGCAGAAAGTGTTTGGTTGCTAAAGGAGGCTCTCTAATGGTATGTGCTTATGGAAACTAATGTGGATTTTTTTTTTCAAAGTAACACTTACAGTTACAGTTATTTAAATGACATTGTGACAACATTGTGACAGCCTTCTGGTCAGGATTTTTGGAGCCTGTCCCGGGGACACTACACCCTGTTTTACAACCCTAAATATATGTCTGAATCTGTTACCCTACCAGCTCCCTAGTTTAAAGACTGTTTAACGTCTGATTGAGAATAATGAGTTAATGGGCATTTATCAATAATGTTTCTATCACGTGATTGGCATGACAAAGAGAGGGACCCGAAAAGCGGTACAGAGGGAACCAAGGAGGGCATGAGTCATAAGTCATTCAGGACTTTCTATTACTTTATTGGTTAATTGATTGATTGATTGATTGAAGTGTTTGACCTGCTGTGCATGCACACAGAGTAATTTGGCCCACCCATGCAGTGAAACACATACGCACTAGTAAACATACACAATATGGGGCAGTGAACACACTTGGCCAGGATGGTGGGCAGCCCCTGTCTGAGGGTTAGGTGTCTAACTCCAGGGCAATTCATCATGTCTTGACAGCACAAGGGATTAAACTGGCAACCTTCCTGTCACAAGGACTCGAGTCACAGCTGCCCCTTAACGTACTTAGCATTATAAGTAATATGATTTTAAAGGCCATTGTTGACCAAAAAAATGCAAAGCTGTGAAAAAAAAATATTCTTTATTCAAATGCACACAAATCCAGACATAGTCAAACTGAATGGATTAGAAAAAGCTTTAAAGTATACTTTAAAACATTCTGCTGTATGTATGTATGAATGTACATACATGTATAAAAGTCAAATACTGGCAGCTGAGTTGCCAGCCATTTACTGGACGTTTGTCATTACGTTATGTTTACAAGAATTTACAGTAATATCACATAATTTTACAATAGTAAACCTTTGCTGAGATATCCAAGTTACTGGATAAAGGGTTGAAACTCTCGCCCATAAACAGTTTGTTCAGGACTAAAAAAAAGTGCACAAATGGTCCCCAAGGCTAAACTATTTGAATTAAATGCTCCAAAAAAAGATTGGCTTATCATATCAATACTTAGACAAACAATTATTTATCTGTATTCGCGTGCTTCAGTTATTCTAATCACAGTCACAAACGTTAGATTATCCAGATGAAAAATTATTTCTCCATGTTCTCATGGAACACTTTCACAGTCTATTTGCTTTGTCCCACAGACAAAACCTGAAAAGCCAACCAAAGCTTACAAAAATTGACTTATAACTGACCTATAAAGGTATATATAAAGGAACAATTAATATATAATTATATAAAGAAATAATTAATATTTCTGTGCTTTGTTCATTAAAAGTCACACTGACAAATCAAGTTGGGCTGCAGTGCAGGTAACATCTGTTTTCATGATCACCTTACCTGTAGGGTAGACATAACACACTCAAAACCTTTTCTGTACACCTAGACACTTAAAATAAGCGTGAATTATTCCCAAAATACAATATCCTTACAGTATGCTGTTGTACTGTAAAGAGAAGCAGAAATACTGTAAAACAAAAAGCATTTCATTGGAAAATACTGTTGTAAAATAGTTTCCGGTGCAGTGCTAGTAGTGTTAGCTACTGATAAGTACTTGCCTGTTTTTATCCACAAATAAAATGCTGTAAATAGAGCTACAAAGGGCACCATTTTTTTGCCACCTTGTGAAGTGGCAATGTTTAATATGTGTTCGATGTTCAATTTACAAGAGTACCACCATGAACTCAGGCTCAATACACAAATAAAAAAACAAAACAAATATTTTTTTTATTATTATTATTATTATTATTATTATTATTATTGTGGCAAAGTGGTCGGCGAGCGGTTGCTCAACGATTAAGAACTTAACTATAAAAGGGTCGACTATGCCACCCCGGTCCCAGATGCCCAGGGAACACACTATTATGTACACCCAATAGGTCACACAGGTTTGTTATACAATAAAAAGGCAGAGACGTGTCTCAAGTCACAAATGCTTATTTATTTTAAAAAAACAAAGACAAAAAGAGGAGCTAGGCATTTCATCCAACAAGACCCGTTACTCATGCTGAGGGCCCATCGGTAGGGAGGACATCCCGGCGCCCAAAAAGGGATGAGGCCAATTGATACACCTACACACAGGTGCTGTATACCCGAGGAAACTAATAAGCAAGCGATCCACACACCATCATCATCATCGTCATCATCATTATTATTATTTTTGTTGTATTTGTTATCATCATCATCATCATCATCATCATCATTATTATTATTATTATTATTATTATTATTATTATGTTGAGATAGTTAAAATTATTTAAAATTTAAATCTTTAGGTGGAAAATTTGATATTGCACTTATATAAATCAACAGGCAAGATATTGTCAGTGTCCAAATTTCACTCTATGATTGTGCAGCAGACCTACATGGTTAACGTTGCTAACAAATCACAGAAATGCATACCCACCAATTTCATGCAAAGTGCAATAAATAAGAAGGCCAGGATCAGGCCTCACACTTTTGCCTAGTACACTATTATTTAATCTAAGAACAGGACATACAAAACACCCACTGATTAGTTCTAACGTAGGAAAACACACAGAAATATACACAAGAAAACCGTGGTCATATTGTCTCAGTTCACAGTTGAAATAGCAATACTTGTTCTAATGTTTTTGATGCTTTCTGGGACCAGATGGTTTCTCATCACAACTAATTTACTTAACTGAATGTGCTTTTCAAGTATCTTACATGTGTGCTTTCTTAGAGAGCTGGAAACAATGAAATAAATAATCAGATTGTAAGTAGCATAAACCCAGCTCATTTTAAAGGCTATAAATGATAATGACAAATCATTCACCTTGTAAAACTGTCATCTTAGTCATCCATGTCCTTTGGTTTAATGCCATTATGTGATATAAAAAAAATTATATGTCTGTTATCAGTAACCTTCAACAAAGAAGTATAAGAAAAAAGTACTGTTGATTGTCCTTAAAACCGTTTTCCACAAAATTGTCAAAATTCTTAGATTTTATTGGTCAGAATATAGTAACAGTATCTCACAATAGTTAAGGCTGTGATTTCAATCTCAGGTTTTATATGTCATTTGCTTGTTCTGTAGTAAGGAGAGAGACATAAAGTAGAAGGTAAGAGAGACAAGATGTAAAAGCAGAGGTTAATGACATGGAATGGAATAGGACATGGTGTGGAATGGATGAGGGACATGATGTGGAATAGGAGAGGTTCATGATGTAGAAGGACATACAGGCATGGTGTGGAATGCACGCGTACATTGGGTGAAAGTTGACAGAGACAAGGTGTAGAAGGGGAGCAGGACATGATAAGAAATGGAAGTGGTGTGGTGAATGATTAACATTATGTACATTTAACAAAGAAATTCATGGTCACTGATATTGTTATATTTTATTCAACATGAATGAGCATATCCAGGGTCAGCACATTTGTTAGAGTAGGTTTTCCACCATTGCAAAATCTTGCAAGGACAGATGATGTACAGCATGACAAGCTGCAATTTTGTGTTATGAACTGAAGGGGAAAAAATGAAAATCTGCTGAGGGAACTAACTGAAGGTAACTATGAACAGTATCAGAATATTCAAATGTGCTGTGGTTGGACAATAATGAGGTGGTAAGAGTAACTCTGCATCTCATCTGAATGTCTCACATCACCCCATCTGTTGGACGTCTGTTCAGGCCCCTCTGGAACCACTTTATGGCCTATTAACCCCAAGTATACACATGGCAGTGCATATTAGATGCCACCTTACATGGTTTCTGGTTTTGTATGTTCTTCATGCTTATATAAGCTCTGCCTTTGTATCATTACAACAGTAATCAACAAATTACTCTGCCTTTGTATCATTAAACAAATCTCTTCTGCACTCTTTTTGAATTCAGTGTGTTTCTTCTTGATTTCATGGATCCAATGCATGTCAGAGGATGAAGGGCATTCATCATACTGTTCCTTTAGTAGTGTGGTCTTAGGCTTCTTGTTGTATACTGGATTTTGTTTTAATGCCTGGAGTAAGATTCATTATAGCTTTCAAATGGACTTTATGGCATTTCAGTGCAATTTAATGACATTTTTTCATGACATTTATATATTTTTCAAAAGCCGAGTATGCTTTCTCTGAAGCTAGAAAATAGAATGGTGCTATACACAACCTGTGGTCTGTTGAACCTACTACCCACCCCTGAGAAATCCCTTAAAATTTCACTGCTGTCTAAATTGTTCTGTGTTAGATTTTTCTTATTTATACAGTATTTAATGGTGTAAACTTACTATAAAGCAGCAGCAGGATGAATAAGTTATTGTTCATATATATGCACACACAGACAATTGATCATTTAAAAAAAAGAAAAAAAAAAAACATAAAAATTTCCATTTTATTAAGGTGCTGGATGAACATGATCCACCAGAACAGCTTCTTTGTACATTGGCACAGATTCTATGAGCCTCTGGAACTGGACTGTTGGAAGCAACAATGTTCTTCCAAAAGATATTCCCTCGGCTAGTGTTTTAATGATGGTCATGTCTCATATATCACTGTAAAATCTGTCCTAGGTGTTCAGTTAAGTTGAGATTTGATGTGTGTGACATACGAGTGAGCATATGATTATGTTACAGCATATGATCTGGATCATTTTTCTTCTTATTTAATCATTCAGTCAGCCTTTGTGCTCTGTGATCAGGGCTGGAGACATTATACAAGATACCACTCCTATTGGGATATAATATAAATGTTTTAGGGGAAATGTACTCAGGCAGAAGAATTTTATACTGATTTGCTGTCACACTTATCTCTAAGGGGATTCGTGAAGTTAAACTAAACCAAACCAAACCGAACTTCAAAGCATAAGAGAGCCACCAATTTTTCCTTTAATTTGCCACGTCTGTATATATGCTCATCATATGATCCTCAATTATAAAAGAATGAATTGTTCGTTGTTTTGTTTGCTTCGCTGTGCTTGGCAGGTATTGGCATAGTACACCGCTGTTCCGCTTTTTTATCTTTGTTTTAATCCATGCCTCGCCCGCCCCTGTCTCGCCATTGGTTGTTGTCCTAATGTTTTTTGATTGTGTCTGTTTTGTTTAAACTTCAGTAAAGCTTTCCTGCAGTTGCATCCTACTCGGGTCAGACAATCGACTAACAGGAATACAATATGCTAGACAGAGGAAAACACAACACATGGCAAAACCCAAGACACCAGATAATTGAATCATGAAGACAAGGCTCGGTTTGTTACGCCGTATGACACAAGCACTAAAGAGTGCTTTTAAACATCACAGCGGAAATAAGAGGGTTTTAATGGTAATTCTCTGAGCTAATAACTGGATAAATTCCATGGACTTGATCACGAAACATTTGGATAACAACAAATGACAAGACAAGGAGGAGACAAGACATAAATCAAAACATAAATGAAAGCATGTGAAAGTCTATGCCATTTACGTTGACAACAGCAGAGTGCCCCAGGTGCCTCTAAGTGCAGCACAGGGGAAATATGTGACACTATTTCACAACACTGACTGTACACCACTGTACAATTACAGTCACATCAGGATGTGGGGGTTGTATTGGGGTTGAATGCTACTATTCATCAGAAATATGGCAGCACCAGAAGTATTTATTTATTCCCAAATGTGGTGGCACCAGAAACAAATATGTTTACAGGTAACAGGTCAGAAGGTCAGGGGTTCAAGCCATAGCACTGCCAAGCTGCCCCTGTCAGGCCCTTCAGCAAGAACCTTAACCCTCTTTGCTCCAGTGGTGCTGTATCATGGCTGTCTCTGTGCTCTGACCCCAGCTTACTTACTAGCTGGGATATGTGATGAAATGCATCTCACTGTGCTGTTATGTATATGTGTATATCATCATCATCTTCTTCTTCATCATCTTCTTAAAATCCTGGACCTAGTATAAACAATCCATGAAATGCAATAATACTAACATGGCTATTTTAAGGAAGTTCATTTCCTTAACATAATGTCCTGCTGTTAACCAGCATGTTTTTTTTGGGGGGGAGTATCCAGTTTAGGATCAAAGCAAGGACCCTGGAGCTGTGGAGTGGCAACGCTATCCATCATATTACCCAGTACTGAAATCAAGTACAATATGAAAACAATGTCTGCGTGGTAATTTCATTCATTTTTCAAAGAAAACACACACACACACACACACACACACACGTGTGTAATGTAATAGTATACCATAGTCCATTTCTGTGCCCCCTTGTACACTTATTCTGCTCTGCACTCATACATAATCTTGAAAACACCCCCAGGCAGGTAAGGTTAGAGTCATTTCTCTGTGTTTATTCTGCAGTACAGTTCTTCAGCCAATCAAAATAAAAAAAAAATAAAAAATGCGTTTAATGAAATTAGTAAGATTTTTTATTAGCTTTTGGGATATCCTTATCTATTCTAAGGACTGTATTGCACTTGGCTATCAGTGTCTTATATCAGCGTGTTTGGGTACTGACAAAGGATGTCTATCAGTGACAGCCTTGTTGATGTCAGCACTGATGTCAACATTACTTTCTAATGTGCTGCCATATGGCTTTGAGTAGCAATATCCATAACTCTCAGCATTGGGGAAATCATGCATAGGTGGCATGCGTGACAGCCATAACTTAGACATGGTTATGCGGCTTTCATAAAGTTTTCATCATTTTACCTGACACGGACTTTCAGAACACTGTTATAAAAGATGTAAATGTGTCTACCTTAACATAATGTATTATGTCATCCATGAAAGCAGGTTAATGTTATAGCATCATAACGCAAGAGGCTTTTAAAAAACCTTAAGGGCCACTTTATTTTATTAGAGAATTTATGCTGTTTTTTCACCACCACATTGTGTGGGGGTTTTTACTATTTTAATTTATTATAATTCATTTCGACTTTTATTATCTATA
>JAOVVF010032445.1:0-10374 GCA_028565595.1 Duopalatinus emarginatus | reverse complement strand
CATCTCCATATCATTGCATTCAGTTTTTATTCACAATTTGTTTAGTGTCCCAACTTTTTTGGAATCCGGTTTGTAGTAAATTTCATATATATGTTCATGAATTTCATTTGCTTGGAGGTGTTTCCTCAAAGATCAAGTGTCTCATGCTGGCTTGTAACAGGATTGAACAGTTATACTTTGTGTGACATTTCTGCAGAACCTTCAACGAATGGCCACCAGGGCCTTCAGTACAACAGCTAGGCAGATGAAGAACATGGTACCAGAGAAGCAGAAGATTTTCCAGGTGAGCAGGAAACTTATACTGGAATTACACACGTGTATAGAGCTCTTTCCAGTTTTAAGCTTAATCCAGTATACAAGAAAACAATGCATTAGTGCAATAGTGTAGGAGAGAAAAAAATGACTTCAGTGCCTTTAACCCATTGTGTGTTTTCCAGGCTGACAACGGTTTGCCGGTCCACATCAAAGGTGGAAGCACTGATATGGTTCTCTACCGCATAACCATGGGCATTACTATTCTTGGTAGGCTAAAGCATCATTGTTTAAATCTCTGAAACCAGCTTGCAGCTCTTTTAGTGCATTATTACTAAATCTCATCTTTCTGGTTATGTCTAGGTACTGGACTTTCCTTTTACTGGCTTCTGTTGGCCTCAATGCCCAGAAGCAAAGGAGAATAAGAAGAGAATCGGCGAGAACTGCCCATGTGTCATATGAATTCAGTTAAAATGGCTTTTATGTTGTACAGACCATACTGATTAAAGAAAACCTTCATGTATAATGTGTATAAAATAAATAAACTAAAACAGACATTGTGCTTATTTTCTATACCAGTACTGGGGTCGTCATCCAACACAACAGTGATGAAAATGAAATTACTCAATAACCGTTTATGTGACTGGATATCATTACAGGGATTCACGGGCGAAATCAAAATCTCTGAGGCCCTCTAGTGACAACTGCTTAACATTGGCCATTCCCAAGGGGACAAATGTGAATGTTAACTTTATATTTCCCCAAATTATCTTCAGAAATAGTGTTCTTTTCATTTTACAAGCACAGATATCTCTACAGAAACTACATATGAGTGGTTAATGAGGTGCTTGACAGTTTTACATTATATGTATGCTTCATGAATGCACATATACTTTCCAACATGGGCTTGATAGTAAAGCTTGACAGCTCTGTAGCAAACCTATGTCTTGTTCTGATCCTCAGCGGGGAATGCTTTGTAGTTTTTCACAAACATTGCTAATTTACATTCGCTGTTGTATTATGATTAGCAAACCAAACTGGTGGCATAAACCCAGGCATCTAACACAAACTAAATTGTAACCTTAGAAAACACTCAAAGCAGGTAAGTCAGTCAGTCACTTCTTTAAAAACATACTTCAACAGAATGAGAGGTACATAAAAAGATCTTCACTATTACTACTACAAAAGGTAACATACTACAGGTGTACTTACTATTTTTATTACGCGTATTACTTTGATTATAACGTCAGCTTGCTATCTCAGTCTGTCATGAATCAAAGGTCTAAAATCTTCTCCTGACATTAGTAAAACCAATATACATGCAAACGTTAATTTAACATACGAGTACAGTGTCATTAAAGTTGTAGCTGTTTAATCAAGCTTACATTGCACATCAGGTAATATTAGCATGAGAGCTCACATATAGTGTCTAAAACAGTTGGCTGAGAGACAAACCCACCCGTCCACCCAGGGATATTCACTAGATCCAATTACTCCAATAGCTGCAATCTTCTCCAGGAGCAATAAAGTCTTATGTTATTGTATCCAAAGTTTTTATTATGGAGACTCAGGCTCCTATTGTCACAAGATGATGACAAATAAATGCTAAAAACTGCACACTGAAAGTCAATAATACCATGTTGTCCACTCATGCATATAGTCACTGGTTCATCCATTTAGATTCTGAGATAAATAAGTGAGATGGGATATTTCTGGATTCAGATCTGCATCCAAAATTGAGTTGATTGTGCATAAGACAGATTTAATGGCAAAACTGCAGACATTGTTATTCTGACAAAACAACACCGTATTGCTATTATAATTATTCTTTAGAGAATTACACAGGAATTACATATCCAGTTTGCTGAAAAAAGATGTGTCTTATTGACATGCTGATAGTGAACTTAAATGGGTCTTAGCTTAAATAACTATCTAAGCAACCAAACTAATTAGCTTCCAAGGTACGGCTTGCTGATATCAATTAAAGGTTTATTTGACAAAGATTGAGAAAGATGTATGACCTGTCTGTCTGTCTGTCTAAAATTACAATTCACATACTAGCCTGACAATGAGGAACATCAGAAACAGGTGTCAGAAGTGAATTTAATGAAACACAAAGACAGCATACATTACGTAGGAGTATAGTGTACTGGGAGACCTAACCTATCACACACATATTTGCTTGTGAACATTATTTTAACATTTCAAATGTAGCCCATCCTTTTATAAACGCCTTCACTATTCTGTGAAGGCTTGCCAGTAGACTGTGGAGCATGACTATAGAGATCAGCCACAAGAGCATTAATAAGGTCACGCAGTGATGTTGTGCAGTCAGCCATCTAGTAGTGAAAGACCTTGGTGTGATTATTGATTCCAGTCTTTCATTGTAGATATAATTACTAGGATAACTTTGTTTCATCTTAAATACATTTCTAAAATAAGAAATATAATGTTACAACATGATGCAAACTAGTTCATGCTTTTGTTACCTCTAGGTTGAAATATTGTAATGCCTTGCTATCTGGATGATCCAGTATGTTCATAAACAAGCTTCAGTTAGTCCAGAACTACACTGGCTCCCAGTCAAATCTCATATTTATTATAAAGCACTACTATTGGCCTACAAAGCAGTGAATGATCTTGCCCCACAGTATTTTAGCACACTTTTAGTCTCTTATGATCCACACCTATTCCAATCAAAAGGTATAGGCTCTTTGCTGGTACCTTCAATTATAAAGGCTACTATGAATATTTTATGTGATTATGGGCTGGAGGGTTCACAGACAGTGTGTTTTGTTAAACTGCGATGTTTACCAAACATCCCATGTTTACCTTCCCACTGTCAGGTGTTCATCAGGTTTGTCAGTGTTAGAGTGGATGGCGGTTTATTTCCCAGGACACCTCCATGTCTGTGTTAGCTTTTGGTTCTCCCTTGTAGTAATGCTGACATATATGACATATTACTGCTTGCACTCTGCAGAATGTATATTTTCTTTAACTATTACATAAAAAAGTATACCTAATCTTTTGTGTTCTTGTCTTCACATTCTTTTCTCACCATCCACTCAGTCGAGCCACACATGCTACAACTGAGGCATCAGGAGACATCAGTGATCCAAAATCTGGACCTGGCTGAACCACCCAGATGCCCCATTGTTGTCTCCTCAACTAAACATCATTTACTGCCGCTAAGGGATGGAGCCACAGCGACAGTTTAAAAATGACCATGATGGACATACCTAGAAAAACATCATTTCGGGTTTTAACTGCAAATGACAAACAGTCCTCCCAGTCAAATGCCCATCAGTGAACAGGTGACAGTTGAAAAAAAAAAAAAAAAGATTTCATGTTAAAACACTACAATGAATGTTCTGGCTATACCTTTGAACCTTTTCTATATAGCAGAGGATAATTTACAAATGCACTACCTGGTTACCCAAATGGGTTCCCTTTTTGTAACAAGCTAACTATGATTTTTTTTAATTTAAGATGATGTGGCTCTTGGAGATAAAAGGTTGATAAGATCACACAGCATGGCTAGCTAGTTACAGTTTCATGTACTGATCTCTCAGGCCCCCAAGCTCAATAGGTTAGCATTCTATGACACCTTAAATATTCCTATATGAATAGTCCAAGCAGTAATTATCACCATGTAATGAAATAAGCAATGTATTGCCAGTACATTAGACTATATTGGATGTTTAATTCAGATACTTGAAATGTCATCTTCAAAAAAAAAAAAAAAAAAAAAAAAAAAAAAAAAAAAAAAAAAAACAACACCCTTAAGCAGAATAACAAATACAAATAACTTCACCCCCATAAACACTGATCTTTTTTTTGTATGCAGAGTCATTAACTTTAGTGCCACAGACTGAACTGAAACCTAGTTCTTCATATTGTCAAATACAATACGGATCTGGGGGAAGTACAAATGTATTTTTATTTATTTTTTACAGTATTAGTACAAATTCCAAAACTGCAGCAACAAACATGCTTTTGAAACCAATAAATGTAGTTTTTACCCAAGGCCTTGTCATTGGTAAAATAAAGCCCCTTAAAATCAGTAGGATTAATGAGGTAGGCATAAAATACAAATTTGTTACACTTAAAGTTTGAATTAAGACTAATGTATACAAAATTGTATATTTAAGAACATTAAGCCCTGTGTGGTATTTGTAACGTTAGAAGATTTATTCCAAAAAATATCAAGGTTTACAAGGTAAATAATATTGGTGAGATGTTACTTTAGGGTCATATCAGTATTCGCATTTATATACACAAATCTTTATACACATTTTGGTACTTTCTAAAACAGTAGTTAGTTAAGAATTGTATAGTATATAACTGTGATAACTGTTTAAAAAAAAAAACTGTCAGATGCACACAGTCAGCTTGTCCATTCCCAACAAATATTTTAAATCATGCATAGTTACCATACAGCCAGTCTAAATAAAAATCACAGTCAGACATCAAAACTGCTTATACCAAATATCACACAGACTAAAAACCATATTTCATCAAATACCATTCACTTATACAGAACCTTTCCAAGTTTAAACGTAGGCCACAAAAAATGCATTTCAGTGATGATATAAAAAACAAATTTTTTTAATATCAGTAGTGGAAACAGACTATACCTCTGAACAGTACATTTAATTCTCTGTGCTTCTGGATCTGGTCATGCTTTAGCGCATGAAGCGGATGCTCATCTTGTGGTCAATGTCGACCTTTTCTAAAGACTAATGCAAGAAAAAAAAAAGCGTCAGATGTATTAGTCTGAGCTCGACAACAACATATGACATGATATGATATTATTTATATTACAGTTCTATTAAACGCTTATTTCTAGGTGCATATGGGTTTAGTCAATTTTAATAATAGCAGCTCTGACATATGCAGATTATTTTAATAGCCTTGTTCTAACATGCTGTAAATTCTATAGCAACAACTATAGAAATAGTGGATGTTGGATATGCCAAACAAAAAAAAAAACAAGACTTTATAATCACTAATATACTGAAGTTTGTGGAGATGTTTAAGTGGAGTTTTGCAGTGTCAGTGCTGTGTAACAGCTTAAACTGTACCTTTAAGATTTCTGACAAAGTACTTAGAATGACAGGCTTTGAGGTTTCTCAGTACTGTGGAAGCTGCATTATGTCTTTAACGTCAACAGGTAACAAAATGTTTATAGTGCTTATAACAGGAACCAATTTGTTCCTGGATGATCTGTAACATAACATGCAACTATGAAGTGCAATTGCTGGCAGATTATAATCAGATTACAGCATGCCCATCATATCTTCCTTATTCTATAGAGACTTTGTGGGTCTGAGGTAATATTGTAGAATTTCAAGATAATGTATGAAACAATGTTGTTTAAAACAATAACTGAAGGTCCTTGTGTTTCAAAATCTTAACTATTAACTACAAAGCCACCAACCGTCTATTTTACCTTGCGAAACTCTTCAAAAGATATGGCATCATCATTGTCCAAGTCTGCCTCCTGAATTGTGCGGTCCACTATGCATTCCAATTGTTCTTGGGTTACCTGGCTCTCCAGCATGGCCTGAAGAACCTGTCAAAGATTTCAGCCGTCACTTAGTTTGAGCACATCTATTAATAAACATTAATTATACAAAACACAAAAAGTACACTTGATATCCATGATCAGTGAAATCTTTTCTGTACATATCTATGTCTGTGCACGTACCAGCCAATTCACACATGATTTATTCTCAAATGCATGCAAGTATGTTTCATAAGCAAACCAGTGTTTCAGAAGTTTTTGTAAATCCAGCAGAAATGTTTAGTTTGGTTAATACTTGACTACAAGCTTGATGAAAGAGGCCCAGTGTTCATCAAGTATATTTATGTGAACTGACCTGCTGGAGTTCTTGCCTGGAAATCTTGCCATCCTTGTCCTGATCATACAACTGAAAGGCAACTACATAAACATAAAAAAGGAATAATTATCATGAAGCAGGCTAACATGCAGTTCTCTCATTTTACCAAGAAGAAAAAAAACAAACATACATTTCAGTTTGTTGATTCGGCTGTTAATGGGGTCAGATGAGTTGGGCTCTTTGGTTCGGTTCTTATCAATGGGTCGGAAATGTGCCAAGATCCTCACAAATGATGGAAAGTCCAGCGTTTCCTGTCTAAAAATTGACATTCATTTACGTCAAACCATGCACAGCTTATAGATAAAAACACATTTTTATATAAAAACTTTTTTTGGTCATAATTACAGTTTCTTTATACTCAAAACACATACAACAGTTTGATTATGTCCACAGGTTAATATTTCAAGGCCACAAAACAATCTTCTCCCCTTATGTTATGGTCATGAATTTAAGTGGAAATGGAGAATCTGCACCCTCTATTGGTACATGTTACAATTCCAGTGACTCCAGTAAGTCTTTACATGTTATTCAAAAACTGAGGTGTAGTATTTCAGATCAACCATTACCAAGATACAAGTACTACTTTATGGCCACCATATTATAAAAAAAACCCCTATGTAACCTTAGCTCTGTACACGCTGGTGTGGTTTGTTTGAGCTGGTAAGACTACAATAACCGCAAACTGCAGTGAGAAAACAATTCAACCCTGAATGAACCTAATGTCTGGAAGTAAACAAAACAAGGTGCATATTTAAGTTTGGGAGTGATATTTGACAAAGTAAGCCAAACAACAGGTGTTTTGACAGGTTTTTTTAGTGCCTGGGTTGTAACTTATTGAAACACTCACCAGATTTTTGACCATTGAATGTGTCAGGTAAAGTTATTTTGCTTTATGATTCGTTTAGTAAAGTCAAAACAAACCAAACTGCATATGAGCCTATTGTACCCTCAGGAGCTTTATTATTATTAAATAAATCTAAATTAGTTCAAACTTAAGTTGTTGACTCTTCTACAAATAAAAGATGAAAAAAACAAATACAATAGCTCAGTTGCAGAATCAGTGCTTATTAAGCCATAATAAGACACTCTTACCCTGGAGAAAAAAAGCCCCCTATTATCTGGTCACATATTGGATTCATGGCCAGCTCCTTTATGGCTTCAAAGTCCTTTACACTACGAGAAAAAGAAGGTTAATGAGAATTTAGCCAATTGACTACTAACTGAAGAATGGAATCTAAAGCATCTTACCTAAGATGACCCTTGTTGTCTTTGTCCAGGGATTGGAAACGTTCATATAGACGCACAAGGTGTGCATGAGCAACTGCAAGAAATACGTTAAACATTTCATATTGACAGCTGATGACAGGTCTTATTGAAAAGTGTACACTAAGGTGCTAGTTTATTACATACACCATAACTGTATTTACACTTATTAACCATTGTTTCAACATACAGTTTCTAACTGGCATGTGAGAAAGCATTTTGCACTAAACTGGGCTGGAATTATAGGCATCATGCACCGAGCTGATTTGTTGTCACACCCATAGTCAAAACGTTTTTTCTTTCATGAGAGAATCTGCGTTGATTACAATGACATAACCACTGGTATTTAATCGAATTAGAAAGGGGATCCTGAACATCGGCATTTGTAATTATTGTATCCTGACTTTGTAATCCATCAGTCGCACACTTTGTCAGTGACAACTTGCTCTAGAATGAGTTTGTCAGGTACAGTGTGCTGGGATTTTAAAATAGTGACCAAGAAAACCTACTCTGTTCCTCCAGGGACTCTTTCTTGCAATAAAAAAGTAAGGCGTTTAAACCCCCATTAAACCTGTTAAACCTGATACACTTTTGAGAGTGCTGAGAGTGATCTACTCAAACAATATCTGGTCAGTGGAGGCTGGACTACAGTGCATTAATGATTTGTAATTGAAATATTTTTAAAATATTAGACAGTAAAACAAATCTATATCTACGAGACGTTTAGTGACGAGCAGTGTATTATATTACAAGGTCCCACTGAAGCCATAATAAATCTTAAGTTTGATGTGGGGGAAAATATTCCCTCAGACACACACTTAAAGACAGATAAACAGCAGCATTTGTACTGGAGCATTACGGGCTTCATTCTGTCTTTCATATCAAAAGTTAAACATTGATTAAAACAAACCCAAACAAACAAGCAAACAAGTAAAAAAATAATGGGGTAAATAAGTTTATAAAAAGTGTTACTTAGGACTGTATTTTTCAATCCTGAAAATCAGGCCAAATAGAAGTCACCTCTAGCAGGTGTTTTACTGGCAGATCAAAAGGATCAAAGGAAGCTTTGTTGTCATTCACATGTGGTACATGAGGTGGAACGAAATTATGCACTCAAGGTCCCATTTACACCCAAGAAATACACAAACACACAAACACAAACACACACATATACATACACACACACACACACACACACTATATATATATATATATATGTAATAAATAGAGTGGTACAGAGACACATTATTACTTGTTATACAGTGTGTATAGTAGTAAACAGCATGCATGTTGAGGACTAAACTAAGTAACTTACTCAATACAACCAGCGTAAATAAGTAATAAAAAGCAGCAACATGAATAAAGTGATCAGGTGTTGATAAAGTGCCAGGTGTCAACGAAAGTGTCATTGCAGTGATAGTCTGCTTGTCTACTAAGAGTTTAGGAGTGATACGGCTTCCTCAGTCTGGTGGTTTTACACCTAATGCTCCAATGTCACTGATAGACAGGCTGCAATGTATGTACAGTCTGGGCTGGAAAGAAATCAGCCACAGCTTCACTTCTTCATATCCATCTGCAGCACTTTCTCTACAACCAACAGTGTTGCTGTTGTGTTTGTTTTCAGAAAACTGACAGCTTTTTCCTTAAAGCCTAGATACAGCAGAGGTCTTTACACACCTGCATGGTTTAACTGACCATCTGGGCAGTGAAGGTAGGTATAATAGAGGTGTATCTAAAGAAATACAGGACTTACCAACTCCTTAATTCATCTATAAGTGAGCAGTAAGTCTACACAGTGTCTTGTACAATACATAGATGATTTACTAGATGATTAGTGTCTCTCTTCTCTATTAACTTTCTCATATGCTGCTTTCAGAGCATAATAAAGGGACAATGGTCAAAACAAGCTTTAATTATATAATAAAAGCTCACACTTAAAATGTAAAAAAAAAAAAAAAAAAAGATTAAAAATTGGACATAAAACCTGATTTGCCCAACAGAGGGGCACATCTCACAGAAGTCAGTTATACAAGGATCAAATACTGTAGCTATATATTAATATAAACAAAACAAATAAATGCCAACTTACACCCAGTTTCCCGGATTAAATCCTCCGCTTGTGGTATGCTGGCCAGGTCAGAACTGGACGAACCCATTTCATACTCGTGGCCTTTATCACAACTATACCGTTACTGATCACAACAAACCGGTCCAGGAATCAAATCCTGACCACACAACGCTCAACTCACACTACCATAAACGGCCACTCAAGCTTGTCTTAGCTTCAATGATTGACATCAGAAGTAACCAATCACCGCTGACGCTTTCCTATTTAAACGTAAGAAGTAGCCACGCCCACTCACGGGGTGAAGCAGGCTCTGATTGGGTGTACACGACGATATAAAACCGCACGAGACTTGGTGTGGTTTTAATCCCAGAGGGTAAAAACAACCGTTTTATCAGTGTCGTTATATTTAATCCTTAAAGAGGACATCTACACCAAATGAACATTAATTACCACTAGGTGGCGCCATGACACTTTAAATACGACATTCTAGAGCAATGGTGTGTGTGTGTGTGTGTGTGTGTGTGTGTGTGTGTGTGTGTGTGTGTTTAAATAAATGTCTTGAACTTTGACACTGGACTGTGTATTGCACATTTTAAGTATATGCTTCATTTTCATTTCATTATTATTTTTAATTTATAATAAAGTCTACTACACATCTTACTGATTGATCAGGCTGATTGTGCATTTTATTTAGTGATTGTTTGAGAATACATAAATGCCAGGTTTTACAAATCTCACTGCACAACCTGTCATATTTCAAAGCAAATTGTCATATTACTAATTGGATGTATTATAATTAATTATAATAATTGCTGCTTTGTGGTTTGTTTTCTGTTGGTTCCTGTTTCAATGAAAAATGATCTGTGCACGTTTACTGTATAAAACATA
>JAOVVF010032443.1:0-10382 GCA_028565595.1 Duopalatinus emarginatus | reverse complement strand
CTGGCTGCCCAGACCAGGAATCGAACCCAGGTCTCTCACATGGGAACCCAATGATGTTACCACTGTACCACACCAACTCCTTATTATGCAATTCAAGCCTAGTGCTTTACATATAAATGATAAGCCATCAAGAATTTATAGCCCATATCCACACTGTTCCAAACACCAAAAACCTAGTTGTATAAATCCCATCTCATTGTGCAGGTGGAAAAGTCGGGTGTCCGGAAATATTTATTGGCACTCAATCAGTCCTCCTCCATATGCCAAAGACTCAATCTCCTGAGAGCCTGTGAAGGTCAACCCCAGAGAACCAGGGTTGGTCTGGCAGGATGCAAGATGATCCAGAATGGTGCTCTGATCCTGGAAGACCCAGAGCCTAACAATGTGCTCAGACTACCGTATGAAATAAGAGCGAACGTACGTCCTGCATTTAAATACACATTAGTTATCCTGTCTGAGCTTGTCTGAGAAGATGGACTGGGCAGAATCTGTGGTGCAGCACCGTGACAAAAGAAACACTATGAAAGGTGATGAATAGTCATGGATAAGTGTGGAAAGGATGACTCGACTCAGTGGTTACACACTCGCTACACACTCCTCAATGAAGAAGACGGTGAAATCCTTACTCTCACACAGTCCAAAGTCTTTTTATATAAATGGAAAAGAGGACTTTGTTACCAAGGAAACCATACAGGTGGAAACTGTGGGAATTTTCGTAATGTAATGAGGAGCACTCGGTTAATGTCTCACCTATCAGCCAACCACGGAGACACCAGACGTGTGGTAGGATGGACAGCTGGAACGGACTGCTAGACTGCTAGACGTTTTTGATTGACCTTTCCAGATGTTGCTGTCTTATTGTATGTTTTTCTGTTGGATCTTTGCTTTGATTTCCTTGTGCACTGGTGTATATATTTTAATGGATGTTTATTAGTTTGGGTCTGGTTTTTTTCACTTAGTAGATTGTTGACCATCATCCGAATTTCATCCATTGTGGCATCAATCTTATGGTGATCACATTTAAACCAAGAACCAAATACACTGACATGCCAGAAAAACTGGCATACATTGCTGGTGGCTCCATAATGCTGCAGGGTTTGTTTAGCTGACATTCCATTGGACCCCTGGTACATCTACAGACGTCTCTGACAGGTGAACATTATGTGTGTGTGTCCCCGTTGTGACACCAGTTCATGTCCTGTATTCATTCTGGCGGGTTTGTTCTTTTCCAACAGGAAAATGCGTCACCGTAAACGTCTAGAAACACCAAATTACGGTTGGAGGAACTCATCTGAGTTTTCAGTTTTGCTATTTCCAGTCATTAGATCTCAAAGTTATTGAAGATAACTTTCTGGGATGCCAGGCGATGTTCTGAGGAAGACAGACATGAAGACACACCTCCAAATACAGCAGAAACGTGGAGCGTTCTGCAGGAAGTGTGGTGTTAATTATCTACACACAAGCTTGTAGAGACCATGCCCCTGTGGGGGGACCTACCAAGTAATAGACTGGTGTACCAGTTTTTCTGGCACGTCTTTGTATTACTTTTTGGTAAATGCTGATCACAGTGTTCACTTTCGTTTCTTGTGCTGTGAGCAGTGGTGCTATTTTCGGACACAGAAGAAAAATATGACTGTCGTACATTTAAGTGCCTTTGAGTAAGTAGAAAAAAAACAATAATAAGGGGGGAAGAAGTTAGACTTTTAGATGGCTGGGTTTAATTGTCTGGGTAAATCTGGGAGGACAAGACCTTAGCTGAGTCTTGTCGGTACCTGGGATCAAACTGGCAACCTTCTGGTGACGAGACCAGTTCCCAAACCCTGTCTGTAGGTATCCAGCATGTTTGCAGTTGTGTAGCTGAACTGAACTAAAGGGTTAATAAAGATCAAATTCAAGTTTAATCACAACATGATGTGATTTGGATTTGTGAATGACTACTGCAGAGGTGCTGCGACTCTGGTCCTGGAGGCCTGGTGTCCAGCACATCCTGAAGGTTCCACTACTCAAACACACCTGATTGAACGTTCCTGATAATTGACATCCTTATTGAATAGGATTCCAGTAGACAATCATTAAGCCACACCCACTGGACTGGAGTCCTGCCCCTCACGTCGTTTTGTTCTCACCACCGAAGATGTAAATCTGAAGACGTGGTTATCGAACAATGTTTTATTCATTGCAGAAAAGGAATATGATGTGCTACACAGTATCAAGCTTTGTTTTATAGGCCGGCAGCCAATTAATGTGGGCGCACGTTAAATTAAATAAAATTGCAGTGACAGCAAATGAATGTCATCATCTGGACTGAGATCCTTTTGGGAATCCTGTTCATGCCAATGAGATTTAATCGATTTGTAATATATTAGGCTGTTAGATATAGATTTTCCTTAAATTAGTTTAATCTAATCTATATTATATTTATTGCCTCAAGTTGTACAAGAGAAACATTTGGCAACAGCAACAGCCCATGGGTACTTAATAATAAAACTAAGATATCAAGAAATTGAACGTTAGAACCTTTTTGAGCAAGTCTTAGACCTTTACCTGTATACAAAAACTTTAACAAGTTGCTTTAAGTCGCCAACTGAAAAAAAGGTCCAGACGAGCCTATGCAAAAGATATATAGGCTGGTGTTGTCTCTATAATAGTCTGAGGTTTGTTTAGCTGCATTCTATGGGACCCCTGGTACACCTACAGACGTCTCTGACAGACAGGTGAACACTGTGTGTGTCTGCTTTCTGACACCAGTTCATGTCCTGTATTCATTCTGATGGATTTGTCCTCTTCTAACAGGACAATGCGTCACCACACACATCTAGAGACACCAGATTATGGTTAGAGGAGCTCATCAAGGCGCTGTGGAACATCTACTGCACCTTAGAAGACAACAAAATCGTGCACCGCTCTGCAGGAAGTCTGGTGTTCATTGCCTAGAGATTATTTCCACAAGCTTGTGGAGTCCATGGCCCTGTTAGGATTCGACTGGTGGACCAGGTTTTCTGGTATGTTTTTCAGTGTATGGTCCCAAACGAAGCATTCAGACCAGATCCGCTCTCAGACTTGAGATGGACGCACAGGGCGGAAATGTTGCGTCTTTAGCGTGCTTTTTTTATTCGTTGTTCAGAATGGTTTCTGCGAACGTATGAATGGCGTGCTCACTGCGGGTCTCAATCAGGAGAATTTCATTAGGTGAAAAACACAGCTTGGCGAGCTTCCACTGCTCCCACTAATGTGGGCATAATTACTAGGACTATTCATGACTAACCCTTTTTAATTGTATCCTACTTTAATGTTACATCATAGAGTATAATAACTAAAAAAAATTAATAAGTCTGCATCTGTTCCTCTCGTCTATTTCTCGAGGGCTTAAAAGCTAGTAATTAAGTGGGTTGTCAACATTAACTACTACCGCAAAACTTATTGCAGTTATATCAATTTTTATTTCTCATGAGATCCCGGAGGAGGCGGCGACAAAGAAAAACTCCCTGAGATGACGTCAGGGAGAAACCTCGAGAAGAACCAGACTCATCAATTGGGCTACATGGATAATGTGATTAGAAGAAGAAAAAGCCTTCGTTTTGCCACAAAGTCAAGTTTTTTTCACATATTCCAGCTTGTTGGGGTCAGAGTGCAGGGTCAGCCATAACGTCTTGGTCAAGGGGTCCAACATAGCCAGCTTGATGGTGCTGGGTTTTAAAGAAGCACCTTCTGATCAGGAACCCATTAAGCCACCACTGCACATAAGCATATAGTGCAATTATATACTGAAGTGCCAGAAAACCTGCTAGACCAGTCCTGTGGAAATCTTCCGCAAGTAATGAACACCATCATTTCTGCAGAACGGTCCACAATTCTGTTGTATTCAGAAGGAAGTTTTCTTTGTTCCTCAGCATGTTCATCCAAGACGCCTTTGATAACGTTAAGATCTGGTGAGTTAGGTCAGTTCCCAAACTCGGTTCCTCTGAGTGTTCCTCAGACCATAATTTGGCGTCTCAACACGTGAATAAACCAAACTCCGCCAGAATGAATACAGGACATGAACGGGTGTCAGAAAGAAGACAGAAACCACGTTCACCTGTCAGAGACGTCTGTAGGTGTACCAGGGGTCCAATGGAATGTCAGCTAAACAAACCCCACACCATTATGGCACCCTGACAGAGGCAACCACCAACGTGTTGCTAAAGGTGTATTTTGCATAGGCTTGTCTGTACCAGTTTTTCTGGCACTTCAATGTAAATCATTCCTAGTTATATAGAAAAAGTGCAAATGTCTAGACAGGAAATTTATTAAACGTGTCGATGGGGATTAAATCTGATCAGTCGCAGTCCAAAGCCACGTTCATGGTTTCGAAGTCTGTCTTTAGGTCCGTCATGGTGATCATTAGACTTTCCATGTGGGTTCATCCTCCACAACAGTAAGTGGTGTGATGAGGCTCCAAAGAGAAATCGTTCCATTGTTTGCATGAAATAAAAAAAAAAAGTATATCTCAGTTAAATCTCAGGACGTTGTATTATTAAGTTGAATTGTTCCAAAAGCTCATTTTTTGCATCCATCAGCATTTTGAAACAAAATAAAGAATGTCAGCAGTTGTGGGTAATGACCGAAGCAATGAGATCACACATACATATTTTTCCTCTGCACGGTGTCCTGTACAGATACAGTGAGAAGTTCAGTCATCCAGGAGAGACATGGAATAGAGGCACCGAGCCAGTCAGGGTGGTTTGGGCATCTGGTTACGGTCACGGACGCCTCCCTGGTGAGGTGTTTCCGGGTATGTCCAACCGAGAGGAGACCTCAGAGAAAGGCCCAGGACACGCTGGACAGATTACGTCTCTCAGCTGCCCTGGGAACGCCTTGGCATGGTTGGATGGATGGACAGATGGATGAAATGTGAGCATTCTCACAGAGTTCCCCAGCATTTACCCCATACTGCTTTTTTTTTACTTTCCACTTCAACTACTTTGTCTGTCTTTTCCGTCAGTGCAGGAGACACACTGACATACAGTTTAAATCAGACACTGATTAGGGTCTGCAAAGTCTCACGTCTTTGACACTGGGGAGAATTAATCACTCAAGTCCGTGAATGCAGAGAGTGTCGCAACCCTATGGAATTGAGTCAGTCACCTTCAGGTCAGATGGAAACTGTCATTTAACGCAATGCCACTCAACATTACACATGCCGTCCAACCTTCTCCTGAACCCATTCTTTAGAGGAGCATTGACATGAATTGCACAGTTTCATTATGGGCAATGGGCAGGACCAAGGGCGTAGAATTAGCATGGACAGAGGTGACATGTCTATATCGACATGTATATCGATTACTGAATTGTCCCCACCAATTATTTGATCCCATCCAAAAAAAAACCAACCTGATCAGTTAACGTCTCATTCACGAGTCATATGCGAGACCAGACAGCATTAGATTTAAGTGGGGTCCAGGGGTAATTCTCTTATACGTGGGGTCCAGGGGTAATTCTGTTATATGTGGGGTCCAGGGGTAAGTCTCTTATACGTGGGGTCCAGGGGTAAGTCTCTTATACATGGGGTCCAGGGGTAATTCTCTTATACGTGGGGTCCAGGGGTAATTGTGTTATACGTAGGGTCCAGGGGTAATTCTCATATACATGGGATCCAGGGGTAATTCTCTTATACGTGGGGTCCAGGGGTAATTCTCTTATACGTGGGGTCCAGGGGTAATTCTCTTATACGTGGGGTCCAGGGGTAATTCTCATATACATGGGATCCAGGGGTAATTTTCTTGTACGTGGGGTCCAGGGGTAATTCTCTTATACATGGGGTCCTCTGTCATTTAATTCCCATCACATCCATGAACTCTGATCGTCTCTGAGTTCATGCAGATAGCCACAGCTTTTTGGCACCTGCACCACACCGTAGTTAAAAACTGAGCGTGCGTTTCCATAGAGACAGCGATATCATTTGACAGAGAAATCACGGATTTTATGACAAAGAAATGTGAAAATACATAAATAAATATGTAAATAAATAATGCACCCGTGGGGGGGGGGAATTTGGGGAGGGGGGGGGTCCCAACAATGTCAAGACTAAATCTACGCCCCTTGGCCAGGACGGAGATACGTACAACTGTCCATAGATGTGATATATTTTTAAAGGAAAGTGTCTAGTCTGTCTTTAGGTCACGATGATGATGATGTCCAAGTGAGCATCTATTCCCAGAACGTTGAATCAGTCCATCTGGACCTGGGGTTTAGTGTGAGAAATGTTTTGTCGCTCATCCAAGTGACTTCTTCAGTCACTTCAGCTGGTTGTAAATTTCACCCATCCTTATGTGCAGTCCATCAAACCATCAAAACCAGGATAACTGTGGAACTGGTGATCAGTTCCTATAACCATCATTTAAATGGTCATGTGCTGGTTATATAGGATTGGTGAATATCTATTCAATTCAGTTCAATTCAGTTCACACCAGTGGTTGGTGTGGTACAGTGGTAACATCATTGGCTTCTATGTGAGAGACCTGGGTTCAATTCCAGGTCTAGACAGCCAGTCTGTGCTACACCAATAAGGGTCCTTGGGCAAGACTCCTAACTCCATGTTGGCCTCCTAATGCTGTAAATTCAATACAGCTTTATTAGTATAGCGCTTTTAACAATGGACATTGTCCCAAAGCAGCTTTACAGAAATAACAGACCAGTTTATACATTTATATAAATTTGATCCCTGATGAGAAGTCGGTGGTGACAGTGAGAAGAAAAAACTCCCTGAGATGACAAGAGGAAGAAACCTTGAGAGGAACCAGACTCATAAGGGAACCCATCCTCATCTGGGTGAATATCTGCAATCACAGCATTGTAAGGTAGTGTACTCCTGATCATTGTGGCCACTGGACCAGACAGGTCCTGGCCTGATGACGTAGCTCTTTTATGTCTTGCCATCCGTTTCACCAGCGGCTGTTCGGTTTCCTCAACATACAATTCCCAGCAGTCCTCCGAACCCTTAACAGAGTACTGCTGTATTGAAATGTCTGTTCAACTAAACCTACACCAACGCGTAACGCATAAAAACACATGAACTTTATCAGACGCCTTTAGCATAGGCCTTCTTCTGAACACAGCAAGCTCAGTAGAGCCTCTTGTTCTGAACTGTGAGGTGTGTTTCTGATTGTGCTTCTCTCAAAGGGTGAAGAAACATCTTGTGAGAGAGAAATGCCTTTATTTTATCACGACAAGGCCCTGATCCCCAGAAAGGAAGCAGGTAATGAAACTGCCGTTTGAATCCCTGTGACAATAAAGAGTGATGTTTTTGGCTTTAAGGCATATTTTTCTCCGGCACATGCTTAAGAGACCTACAACATATAACTCTACAGCATCAAAAACCCTAAAAAGGTTCCAAGAGTCGGGCTTTTTTATGCAAAGTAGACAAGCACTGAAACATCCCACCAGACACCAGACCAGATTTTTTGGGACTGAACCCCAAAAACGTGACTTACAAAGAGTTGTCTGTAGGTCATGGTCTGTAGGTCACGGTGACGTACTGCCAGTACACTCCAGACACAAGGCAGTATCGTGTGTCAGTGGTTATCAGAGGTAGATCTGCATTCAGATCCTGGGCAGCAGATTAATGACGTCACCTACTGCGCAACAAAGGCAGCATATGGCTACATAAAGCCATCTCATGATCCATCATATGCAGAGTTGTCTCCTGTACTGCACCATCAGCATCCTAACGCTTCTCAAACAAAGAGTAGGAATTTATAAGGAACAACAACTGGGGACGTCTGAGGTGGAGGGGGGGACACCGCCGGGGTGTCTGTTGAGATTTACAGACTGAGCTCCTGAATCCCACAATAACACTCTAAAATTCAGCCCCTGCTCCATTTAGTTATTTCTGTTAAATAAAGCAAATTAACAGTCAATTCTGTAGCCGACTATCAGGGAACTTATTATCCCATTGAAAACAAACGCTCTGAAATCATTCACACCGAGGTGGACGTTTCAATTGGTGTGACAAATGGTGTTTTTGGCTTCTTTTCATTTGCTTGTCAGTACTTGAATGAGTAATGTAATCTTCTTTTCGCTGTCAGTTGAAAACCAATCAAATGTACCAAAGAAAAATAATAATAATAATAATAATAATACAGAGGAACTGAAAAAGACAAGACGATAGACAAGAACAACAGCTTGGTAATGAAGAGAGTGCTCTCAGGGCTTCCAAGACATGACTGAAGTGTGCCTGAGCAAGATACCTAACCCCCGACCGCTCCCAGCGGCAAGTGTGTTCATCGCCCCCTAGTGTGTTCGTTCACTTTTGCGTGTTTCGGGTAAATACTGAGGTCAGTTTTCTCTGCATCCAAGCACAGTAGGTCAAACACTTTACTTAATTAATTACCTACTGTGGGGCCATTGGTCAAGGTTCAGGAACCTCAAGGTCACGGGTTCAATCCTCTCTATTGACATGAAATGACTAACATGCGTTTGAGCAAGGAAACTAATCCTCAGACACTGTGGGGCGGGGACAAGTGTGCGGGTGTCACTGCACGGATTGGTTAAATGTAGAGGTCAAATTCCTCTGTGTATAGATTGTAAAAAAAAAAGACTGCTGGTGGCTCCATAATGGCGTAGGATTTGCTGGCATTCCACGGGACCCCTGGTACACCTACAAACATCCCAGACAGATGAACACCACGTCTGCATCTTTTCTGACACGTTCGGGTCCTTTGTTCATTCTGACAGGTTTGAAATCTTCCATCAGGACAATGAGCCACCACATAATACCTGGAGGACTTATCTGAGTTTGGGGATTAGTCATTCTCACCAGATCTTAATGTTATCCAACACATCTGGGACACCAACACCTCAGAATACAACAGAATTGTGGAGAGTTCTGCAGGACGTCTGGTGTTCATTACCTACAGGATATTTCTGCTTGTAGTTGGTGGAGTCCACACCCCATGAGGTGCTATGTTTTTCTGGCACTTTACTGTATAAACAATGTTAAATTGTAATATTATTAAATGAAAGCATTATGTATATTCTCAAACTGCACCCACGCTGAACTGAAAAACAGGATAATAAAGAAATAAAAAGTATAAATGATGTGACTAGGACTACTGCAAGCTGTAAATGGGTCACTAAAAAAAACCACTAAAGTGAAACTTCAACCCACTTGTAAAGTAATCTAAAGAAGGAGAGCGTCTCTTCTCTGACCTGCGCCTCGTTTTCTTTCAGCATCCTGCGGGTTCTCGCTCCTCCGGGATCGTCTGTAAGGTTGAGCATCACCGTTCTCTTCCTCTCCCAGCCGATAAACGAGCCGTCTGTGATGCCCTCCACCATGTCCAGGAAGTCTTCATAACCATGGTGGCGGGTGGTGACCACAGAGAACGACGTCCAGTCGAACTCCTCCAGTACTTCGAAGATGACCTCCAGCTGTAGTGCCGTGGAACATGCGAACTGCAGGTAGACTGAACCGCTCTCCTGGGGAAAAAAAAAAGATCGATTTAATTAATAAACACGGGCGGTTTACATTTACAGCACTTGGCAGACGTCCTTATCAAGAGCGCCTTACACTGATCTCATTAGCAGTTAAGGGTTAAGCGTCTTCCTCAAGGGCTCAGCAGTGGCTGCTTATTAAAACTCAGTCTCCTGACCAGACGTCTGATGTCTCAACTGCTCAGCTACCACATGTTTAGACTGCAGGCATTAAGTTCTACTCAGAGTAGCGAGAATTTATCAAATATTGCAACTACCTGCTACCTGTTCGAGAACTTCATGTCCCAGAACCACCAGTGTCTTTCCAAAATGGCTGCCTTCAGGACCCACACATCCACAACATACCCATTTCCAGTCACCTGACTACTGATCCCCATGTGCACCACAGTTCACCACCCACTTATGTTGACCTCTTTTGAGTTATCCCACATGTCTTCATGTTTGCATTTACACCCATTGTGGCACCAGCATCACTGTGTTTCATATCCTACCTCTCTATATGAGAGACCTGGGTTTGATTCCTGGTCTGGTTAGCCAGTCTGTGCTACACCAATAAGAGACCTTGGGCAAGACTCCTTACACTACGTTGTCCTACCTGTAAGACCAAGAACCTTAACTGAATTTTGAGTTACGCCGTGTGTCTTACAGAGATCTCTGTAAAGTATCGTCACTGTCACTGTGTTTTACACTTCACCCAGACTTCCGGATTCTCGAGTACAACACAGCTCACCACCTGCTCATGTGTTGATTACCAGCAACCAGGAGATACCAGCAACCCCGTGTTCTGATTCCTCCTGCTCCTCAAACCCTGTCTGATCCACTCTGACCCTCTCCCTGATCTTCTTGCAGTCTCATCTGACCCACCATGGACATGGACAGTCTACAATACACCATAATGTAGAGATGTAGAAACC
>JAOVVF010032442.1:0-10383 GCA_028565595.1 Duopalatinus emarginatus | reverse complement strand
ACCATTTTAATTGTAACATTTCACTTTAAAGCCTTATTCATTTACATAGATTAAAAAATGTGATTAATCGTGATTAAAATTTTTAATTGTTTGACAGCCCTAGTTTTTAAGTAAGAAACAAAAAATGGGCTGTGCTGTTATAATGAAAATAATTAGTGGTGAGTTGATAATTCGTCTCTGAATGCTTAGTTAGTTTTAGTTTTTGCTATCAAGTCTGAGGTAATTTACGTTTGCTTTCCCTAGCTAGTCTGAGGTAATACACTTTAGTGTCACTAGACGCTGAAGTTATTTACCCTTGCATTTACTATGTGGTCTGAGTTTACTTTAGTTTTCGCTATCTAGTCTGAAGTCATTTGCAATAGCTCTTCATAACTAGCCCGAGGTAATTTACATTATCATTCCCTGACTACTCTGAGGTAATTTACATTCACTTTCACTACAAGGTAATTTACATTAGCTTTCTTTAACTAGCCTGAGGTAATTTATGCTAATATTTGGTGATTAAACTAAGGATATTTACTTTAGCTTTCACTAGCTAGTCTGAGATCATTTACTTTAGCATTCAGTCGCTAGTCATTTATGCTAGCATTCGCTTATAGTCTGAGTTCATTTTCATTTGCTTTCCCCAGCTAATCTGAGGTAATGTATGACTGTATTTGCTAGCTAGTCCCAGGTAATTTAAATTGGTTTTACCAAGCTAATCTGAGGTTATTAACACTAGCGTTTGCTATACGGTCTAAGGTATTTAGTTTCACTGTAGTCTAACGTCATTTATTTTAGCTTTTCCTAACTACTCTGAGGTAATTTATTTTAGCTTTTACTGGCTGTTTGGTGGTAATTTACATAAGCTAGTCTGAGGCAATTTACAGTACCATTTGGGACGTAGCTAGTCTGAGGTAATGTAGGTTTGCATGTCGTAGCTATTCTGAGGTAATTTAAGTTGTTTCTACTTAGCTAGTCTGAGGTCAATTATGTTAGCATTTGAGGTAATATATGAGGCAATTTACCTTGGCTTTTGATAGCCAGTCTGAGGTATTTTCTGCTACATTACATTTACATTTATATCATATCATCAAATGAGCAGTTGAGGGTTCAGGGTAATGCTAGCATTTGCTATGTGGTCTGAGGTAATTTGTTTTAGCTTTTGCTAGCTACTTTTCCTTTAACTAGTCCGAGGTAATTTACATTAGCTTCACAAACTAGTCAGAGTTTACTAGTTACTTTACCTTTCTTAGCTATTTTACACTAGCATTTTCTGTATAGTCTGAGGAATATATTGTGCCTCTGGCTAATCTGAGGTAAAGTACGTTTGTATTTGCTAACTTAGCTTTCACTAAGCCAGCCTGAGATCACTCAGATAGTTTAGCATTAGCTTTGCTGTCCAAGTTGTGCTTTATGTTAGCATGTTCTAGCTAGTTTGAGGTGATTTAGATTAGCATTCATGAACTAGCATGAGGTAATTTATGTTAGCATTCACGTGCCTGAGAACATTCAGGTTAGCTCTAACTAATCTGAGGTTGTGTAGGATAGCCTTCTGTTACCAACTGCTCTTTTAATGTAAATTATACAGCATGCATTAGGAAAAAGAAATTATGGTAATTAGGTTAATTAAATTTTAATAATATAAAACAGCACGTCATGGAAGTGGTATATATAGGGTGATGTAATCCTCAGAAACCAGCACCACTAAAGCGCTCAGTGTTTTCAGGGCTCAGGTGTGCAGGAAGCAGAGACAGGGTAAAAATATGCTCTGTCTGACCCCAATGTCTGCATGTCTCATTTATTCTGGTCTCTGCTACTGTGTTACATAAGACAGGTCTGAGCCTTAACGCCCTCCATGTCTACAGGATCTCACTTACAGGTAATAACACAACTCTGTGGATGTTGTGTTATAAAAAACCCTCAGAATTACTGACCTGACAGGTTTTACCCAAACCCATCTCATCACCCAGGATGCATCCCTCCAGCGTCTTCAAACACTGAGTGAGCCACCAAACGCCATCCAGCTGGTAATCTCTCAGTTCAATTCCTGCTCAACACAACACACACAATAAGAAGAAGAACAAGAACAACAACAACAATTACAATAATAGCTAGATTAATCCTTTTTATTCTTCATGGTTTCTCAGCAACATGACCAGCAGCGACTTTTCTTTTTGTGATCTTTGAAATAAAAGTATAATAATCAGCACCCTGACACTTCAGGACAAGCTGTTGTTGAAAAATAATCAACACTGACTTGGTTAAAGTAAGTCATTTTTCTTTTTTCTAAAATGATACAGCGTGTTTTATTACGTACTATTCTTACTGCCATTATGTGATCATTGTCCTTGTTGAGATATAAAAGAAATAAAACACTTCAGAATAGATTTTTTCTATACATACATGCACTCACTGAAGTGCCAGTGAAGTGGTTCAGACGAGCCTACGCAATACACAGCAGTGTCACCTACTCATATTCACATTTACATTTACATTTACGGCGTTTGGCAGTATCGCGGACTTGCTGTTTCGCGGGTTTTCAAAAAATATTAATGTTAAATATTTATCGCTGTATTTTCGCTGTTTTGTGGGTTTTTGCGGTACTCCGTCTAAAGTATTTTTGCACATGCATAGTACGTATTGTACAGTAGTGTATAGATTTGATGAATTTTGCATTAAAAAAAATCACAAAATGTACACAAAAATATTTGAAAATAATTAATGGTCATATTAAAAATGACCATTTACAGTAAATAGCGTATTTATTCCGCAGATGAATACACACCAAAAACGAAATGTACTACTTGCGCCCACTTGAGATGCTACTTGCCGACGTAACACACGATTGGTTGATTGATGGAAAGCCACTAACCAGAGAATGCTGCTCTGTATCCCAGTCACTAAGTAACCGTCGCATCTTGTTTTCTTTTACTGTGCGCAGCTACGCCCTCTCAGCTATTCCATTTCACGCTTCACGCAGGTTTAAGAGTTTAAAACATTTTTATAAACATTTAAGTAGAAGTTTTTTTAAAAGGTACATGTACAGTATGGGAAAAGTTATTAAGGGAATGGGAAAGGGTTATATATAAGAGCGTGGGGAGGGTTTATAAAGACTTAATATGGAAGTACAAGTATAGCGTATAGCGTCCCTACTTCGCGGAAATTCACTTATCGCGGGTGGGTCTGGAACGGAACACCCGCGATAAGTGAGGGATTACTGTATGTATATATACTGCCCATGTTCCATAAGCTCCGCCCCCTATGATCTGACTGACACTAGACATTATCCCAGCATAGACAAATGCTCAGGACTTTAACATTACACATTTTTTTAACCTGTTTGATTTGGAAGTCCATTTATTATGATTTATATATCTTTTTATCATATTTTACTATATGTGAGTTTATTTGTATAGGTAATAGGAAAAATAATAAATTGCTTATTGCACCTTTAAAAAAATAATGGTACTGCTTCAGTTCCAACTGAATGCACACTATACACCAAGTGCACTACATAGGATGCCTACTTCAGGTGTGTAGTGCACATTCTGTCCATTCAGCTATAACTTAATCCTGATGAGTAACTTTATGTTTATTATCATGTCGATGAATTTGATTTATTAAGATATTGCTATTATTATTGTTGTTGTTGTTGCTAGGCAACGAGTGCACTAAAATGATCAGTAACGTCTCCATTATTGTGTTATTCAAACCCACACACCTTTCAGGCCCCATTTCTTCAGGGCAGGCAGTGAGAGTTTGGTCTTCACCTTCTCGGGTATAGTTTTCTCAACCGCCTCGAAGAACCTGGACATTTTATTTATAAACTAAACTTTACTGAAGTAACTACTTCTACTTCCTCACTTCGCGCCTCGAGTCACTTCACTTCCGCATGTGGGCGGGGCCAAGCAAGCAACTGACCAATCATCACGCGGAGGTTCGGCTTAGATGACCGGCAGCGGGTTTTTTTTTTTCAAAATAAAAGTCCGGCATCATTAAATTGAGATGTTTGGGGCATTCTAGTAAATAAAACTTGATAATACAAAATGCCAAAAACTGCAAAGATGACTGCAAAATGTCCTTTAAAGGAATCAAATTTATTAGGTTAAGAAAGAGTTTTTAACTTTATTTTAAACATCTGAAAATCCTAAAAAAGTGAAAGTAAACTAAATTTTGACTGTGCAGTGGAATTTGACTAATCCATGCAGTAAAAAACACACACACACACATAAGTTCTATAACCACAGACTTACAGCTGCCCGCCAAACAGACTGTCCTTAACCATTAATAATAATAATAATAATAATAATAATAATAATTTTTACTTATCATTTACATTAATGGACTTTTACCATAAAATTATACATAACTTTTACAAATGTCCCCACATTTAGACTTTCCCCCTAATATAGGCATGTCCATACAACATACAACAACCACCAAACACAGAGTGTGAAGGCTGTTGCATGCTTCCTCCAAGACTCATGGAGCCAGCCACCACTTTTTTTTGTGCTCCTTGCTCATGCAACATCAGGGAGCGGTCTAACGCCCTCGGAGGAAAACGCTCTCGTCTACTTCTGTATGTGCAAGCTCCAGATGCCCATGACTGTCTATCATCACTGTGATTATCAGGGGACAGACAATACAACACCCTTGTAATGTAAATTAAATATCTTTATTACACATTTTATTTATTATACAATTCAGATGCACATTTTATTCCAGTTGCCTAGCTGTAAGCCCCGCCCACTCCGTTACCCTAATAAGGTACAATTAAAGAATAAGAAGGCATAAATATTTACAATACTGCACAATAGGTTTTTTTTTTTACCAGGGCATTAATTATATTAAGGCATCATTAATTATATTAAAACATTTATGACATCTTTAAATACCACAATGTCAAAAATGACAAAACAAAACAGGCCTCTTTCTTCCTTATCTTAAAATACCCTCATCTTTAAAAAGGCAAAAATAAAAACAGCGACACACCCGTCAGGTGTTCACCAAGGAGTGTGTATGTGTGTGTGTGTGTGTGTGTGTGTGTGTATTTTTAGTAGTCAGTAAAAAACACACAGCTCTAAAACACAGGTCCTGGTGCAGAAGAATCTTCCGAAGTCGAGGGCGGCATCATTTTATACACATTTTGCACATCATGGAAAAGAACTTTATTATGGCGTCTCTATTAAAGACAGAGGGGGGGAGGGGGGAATTCACAGATATTAGATGTGAAGTGAAGTGACTCATTGACCAATGTGCTTGTACACACAGAGGAAGGTGACTTCCACATTTAACCCATCTGTCAATAAATATATCTGTATTTTTTATTATTTGTTTTATTTGTTTGAAGTGAACAAACCTGGCAAAAGGAATGTAGGAGAGTCCGTACCTATAAATAAATACATACATAAATAAATAAATAAATAAAAACAAACAGATTGTTGTAAAGCAGCTCATGAAATGATACACACAAACACATATACACACACACACACACACACACATACCCACACGCATGCGCACACGCACAAACACACCCACACACACACACACACACGCATGCACAAACACACACACGCACAAACACGCACATACACGCACACGCATGCACACGCACACACTTACCAAGTAAAGGCAATGACTTGCAGAATAACGAACAACAACGTCAGAGCGAAAATCTTCCACTGTGGGAGAAGAAGAGAAGATTTTTTAAATGTCCAGATCATTTTAATACATCTAACAAAATTAATTCTAAACAAACAAACCTGGATCAATTATAAACAAATAAAAAACTATTAAACAGACAAACCAGAATCAATTACGAACAAATAAACAAAAACAAACCAATTAATTATGAACAAAAAAAAACCCAAAACCAAGTACAGACAAACAAACAAATAAACAAACCAAAATCAATTATAAACAAGCAAAACAAACAAAAACAAGTAAACAACCCTGCAACAACTTTAAATAAATAGATAGATGGATAAATAGATAACTAGAAAAAGTAAAAAAAAAAAAGAGAAAAAAGAAAAAGAAAGAGAAAAAGGAAGCAGGAAAAAAGAAAGAAAGTAAGAGAGATAAAAGAAAGAAGGAAAGAAAAAAAGAAAGAGAGAAAAAAAGAAAGAAAGAGAAAGAAAGAAAAAAAGAGAGAAAATAAGAAAGAGATTCTTTGATGAAAACAAACAAACAAAAACTCACCCAAAATGCTGCACAGAGCGTCAGCACCAGACACACCTAAAGATAAAATACACAATAATGTTAAACACCACCACCAACACTATTATTATTATTATTATCATCATCATTATTATTATTATTATCGTTGTTGTTATTATTATTATTGTTATTGTTTGTTATTATTATTATTATTATTGTTTGTTATTATTATTATTATTATTAACGGTGTGTTGTGACTGTGAACGTTGTCCTTTTCAGAATTGACTCGTCTGTGAATGACGTCACTCCAGACCAATTCAGTCTAGATGATTTGTGTCAGCTCCGTGTTAAACAGCATGTCAGCACCCAAATGAGTGTTTACTGAGTGTCAGACCTGACCTTGTGGATCACTTTATATCTGTTATTTTTATATAAATACTGTTGGATGCTGTTCAGTGGTTGAAGGTGAATGTATGTTGCTCGGGTTGCTCAGTATATGAAACTGCTGTAGTCTAGGCTGGACTTTACCAGTGTTTTTATTGATGAAAATTTGCTCCCCAGTTGGTATTTGTTATAGTACTCTAATGATGTTTAAGGATTTATGACATTTGTTTTTGAGGTATTCGAAGCGGTGTTTGAAAGTTTCTGGGTTAAATACATGCCTGGAAGTTTCCTCTCTTTTTCTGTTTTGATGGCTTCTCCATCTGTACCCCATGGAGAGTACTAGCTCTAGGGTCCCTCTACATGAGTCCCCTAACTGGCATCTTTACAGTGGAGAAAATAAGGATATACACTGAGTCTATACACTGACCAGCCATAACTCTAAAACCTTAATGTGAAGTGAAGTGATTTATCTCCTTAGAGTCGGGCTATATTTCAGACAGCGGACAGTCAGTTCCCAAAATAAACGTGTTGAAAGCAGGAAAAATGGGCGAGCTTTAAGGATCTGAGTGACTCTGACGAGCACCAAATTGTGATGTCTAGGACAACCCATGATTAACATAAGGTCATTGACCCGGGTGTCACTGATATGCGTGGGACGTGAAGGCTACACCATCTGGTCTGATCTCTCAGAAGATCCACAGAAGGATATCGTACTAATGTCTTGTTCCCAGAGACCTCAGAACACCTTCAGAGGTCTTGTGGAGTCCAAAACTTGGAGTTTGGTGGCTGTTAAGGCGGGTGTTGTTACGGCTGATCAGTGTAACGATAGAACATGACCCAATGCCTCCCAGGTGCCTCTCCCTTTTTTTAATCAGGTATACAGAATGAGACTTTGTGCCACGGTCTCGAACGCATGTGGAGGTGATGAAAACGAACTCACCAGCATGACCACGGTTGCGACCGCCCTGGTTTTGTCAAACATCCTCTTCAGCTGCTTCATGGGTCCCATCAGGAACATGGTGCTGTAGAGGAGATCGTCAGTAACTCCATTAGTTTAACTCCAGATTGATGACGGATCAGGAAACCCATGGACACTCACCTGGCTAAGGAGCAGATGTTCCCGAAGGTGTAGAAGACGATAAAGATAATCACGCCGATCTTGGGGATGAACAGGCAGCACACGCCCTAATGCACAGAGCGACAAGTTACTTATCAGGAAATACAAATACATCAAATCACAGCAATACTGAATTCTGGATCCTGATTGGTCAGAAGGTGTTGATTTATTTTCCAGAACAGCAGCTCTGACAGTAACATGGGTTCATACAAATCTCCTTGTTTTAACGCGTGATGGTTTCTACTGCAGCAGATCATTCACATGGTGTATTCAATACTTATGGAAGGAGACTCCAGTGTCAGTGCTTTGATCTTAAGACACAGATCTAAAACGAACCATGAGGGGGAGCAAGTGTAGGCTGGCGGTTAAGAAACCAGCCTTGGGTCCCAGGTTTGAGCCCCACAACTGATGAGGCTGGACTGAAGTGAAGTCCCCTTGAGCAAGGCACCTGACCCCCAGCTGCCTCCTGGGTGCTGTGGATAGGGGCTGCTCACCGCTCTGGGCATGTGGGCTCACTGCCCTCTAGTGTTCACTTGTGTGTAAGTGTGTGTTTCACTGCACAGATGGGTTAAATTCAGAGGTCAATTCCACTGCAAACTGATCACTTTCACTTCCATAAAGCTTCAGGATTAAGGGGTTACAGGACTATAAATAAATAGTATAAATAGACACCTTTTTACTAACCACCTGCCTAAACAGCCCCATGGAGTCTACAAGACCTCTGAAGGTCTCCTGTGGCATCTGTGGCACAGACAGACCAGGCTTCACCCTTGGTCTCTCATGACCCTGTCTCTGGTTCACTGGTTGTCCTCGCTTGGACCACTTTTGGTAGGTATTAACCACTGTATACTGGGACACACCCACCAAGACCTGCTGTTTTGGAGATGTTCTGGCCCTTCAGGTTCTTACACCTGCCCATTTTTCCTGCTTTCAGCACATCAAATTTGAGAACTGACTGTTCACTTGCTGCCTAATGCGGTACATCCTACAACTGTGGCCATTGTAATCAGATAATCCAAGTTAAAAAGATAAGAACCAAAGTGACGTCTAGACGACCGGGTCTCTAAAACAGGTCTTCTATGGTGTGTCCCGGTAGCTTCACTTTACACTGCTGTGTATTTTCAGTAAATTCAGAGCCGAATCCTTCTGTAGTATCACCCAACAAAGGACAGAGTCAGACATTTTGAACATCCAGGGCTTAGCTCAAACGTCCAGGACCATGCTCCCATCTACAGAAGTATTTCTCAAGCCTTGAGGAACATTTGAGTTCTTGGAGGAGCCCCTGGGTTTTTAGGAGTAACCTATGAGGATCTTCAAGGAACTCCTAAATGTTTACAGTGTAGGAGGTAGTGAACACAGGCGTCCAGTGAGCAGTTAAGGGGTCAAGTGCTTTGCTCTAGAGCACTCCAGTCACATGATGGAATCAAAGTGAAAGTGAAGTGAAAGTGAACCATTTGCCTACTGTGCTTGCACACAGAAGAATGTGACTTTCGTATTTAACCTACCAACACAGTGAAACACATACACACACACACAAGTGAACACTAGGGGGCAGTGAACACACTTGCCCAGAGCTGGGGGGTGGAGGGGGGAGCAGCCCCAAGCTTTGGCCCAGGAGAGCAGTCGGGTTAAGTTCCTTAATTGTCGCGTTTTGTCCGTTGTGGGACTCGAACCCGAGACCGGTTCCCTAACCACAGTATAGTATAACTCAGTGACCGTCTACTTAAGTGGGGTTTATTTTATAAAAAAAAAAACAAAAAAAAAAAACATTTTAGGCACAGATTCGAAAAGAATCATTCCAAAAGAACCGATTCGTCAGTGATTCACGTCAGAACGCATTCCTCTGCTGTCTCTGTGACATTCCTCAGAGCTGGTCTGACCGGCCACACGGCTCTACCTCATTCCCACCGAAATGTCAGATCCTAAACTCAGCCTCACACTCTTTACTAATCAACTGTCAGGTAGATACGAACCAGAATCGAGCACAGGATCCCGATTCCCATGCAGACTGCGAATCCTCGGACCCGAGTCCTCCATGACAGTGTGGACGCCTCATTGGCTGCCTGCACAGGGACAGGGGGGACATGACACAGGGGACAAGATATGGGAATACAGAGACAGGACAAATAGACAAACATTAAATTAAACTAACAGGATAAATAAATAATAAATAAATCTTATTATAAGGATTTATTGAGGGGATGTGAACTCACAACCTTCCTGTTTAATCAGAGCAAAAAAAGTCATGAATATTATCACAATCACACAAACACACAGACTGAGGCAGTGAAATAAATCTCTCAGATCTTTTACCTGGATTATATTCGGTGTGCTGTCACTGTTTCCGTCTCGTCCACTCAACACCGCCCTTAATTTATCCATAAACCTGCAGATTTGCCCCCTGATACACACCTGGGTCCGGATCTAATGACTCACAATGGCTCTGTGGGAGCGGGACGTGTTTAAAGGACAGGTGGATGATGATGGTAAGGATGAGATGAACTACACGTGAAACAAACCAAAAAAAAAAAAAAATGACGACAAGTGAACACGTCGCACCCACGTGGCGCCACCCAGCGGTATGTAATTAGCGGCCAGGTGCGCTTTCACCTGTTCAGACCTGGAGGAGGGTTTAGACATGAAAACTCATCTATTCTGGAGAATTAAATATAAATATATGTATATTAAATTTATTTGTATTTTTATGTATTTTTATTATATTGCATTTATTTGCGTATATA
>JAOVVF010032440.1:0-10384 GCA_028565595.1 Duopalatinus emarginatus | reverse complement strand
CTATTTGCAGATGGTTTAAATATGTTAGTACTCACAGCCGTCATAAATGTCAGTCGGGATGTGCACAGCCGTGTGGTTGTAGGAGATGAGGCGGTTTTTGAAAGACGGATCTTCTTTAAATTCCGGTCGGATCCTGTTTTTCCTTCCTTCCGTGTCGTTGGCTTCAAGCTTGACGATACATACGTTCAGCAAAAACACAAAGGATTATCAGGATTTTGTATAATTTCACAACCTGACATCAGCACCAACAGAGTTAACATTATGGTAAAGGAGAAAAAAAACGTCTTATATGACACTAACAACCTGGTCCATGCCAGGGAAACTGCTGGGCACTCACTCATTAACTACTCAGAATAGCACTCACACCTTCTAACCAGACACTCCAGCTGTGCATCATCCTAGCTGTACATAGTGCATCTAGTTCTGCATCAGCGCTCTCCATGTATCTTCTCTATCACTAGGCTAATTGGCAGGTGTGATATATGACATCCTGAAAGATTGTATTGTGCAAACTGATAGTCAGAGTGGAAGATATGCTTTGCTTTGGCTTTACTTGTAGATCTATACAGCTTCAGGCTAGCATGTGAAGGGAGCTTAGCTAATAAGCAGCATGTAGCAATGATAATTGGTGAAAAGGGAGAATCATACATGTGAATGAGGAACATGTAGCACGGAATGTGCGGAAACAGAAACTTACATTGTCCTTGGCGTTATAATAGACTATGCCATTGTCCTGCATGGGAAAAAGACACACAAAGTTATATACACAAAATATACAATTTACACATATATATATATATATATATATATATATAAACACACACACACACACACACACACAAACATTAAAACTGCAGTCACTAGTTTTTATCAGTGATATTGTACATGCAAAATTAGGCCCAACACAACGGAACCCAGTGAAATTTCGTAATGTGATGCTGCATGACCACAATGACCGGAAGGGGCCAGGGTTTTTATAGCATGATTAATGCATGCATAATATAGCATAATTTATAGAGTAATGTTAATAATATCCTTGTGTAAACAGATTGTTTTATGTAATGTTTCGTTCACAATATAAAATGAGGCGATCTGATATACTCACAATATAAAACAAGCGTTTTTCGTTTTCCCCCCAGCCAGGGGTCATCAACGTGTGTTGGTTTAAAGACAAATGATTATATTGTATAATATATAATATATATATAATATATACGTATATACATAAATAAATACATATTCCATTTCAGAATGTCAGAATGTGAACATTATGGTATTAGACAGGGGGTAGGCAGATTTCAGCCATTGGAAATGCAGACAGGTCAAGCAGGAGTCAAGTGCGGGGGTGGTGGTGGGGTGAGTTCTGAAAGCATCCAATATGTCACTAAAACAGTTCTTTATGTAAAGAATTGTGTGGAATTGAAATAACTTTCCTTGGATTTGTCTTCTGGACTATGGCTCTGTCTGCTTTGCACGTATAGATCCTGATTTTACCCATTTTTCTTGGCAAAACTGCTCCAGCTCTGTCAGAATGGATGGACAAGAATACTAATGCAAGTCCTTCGGGTGAATACTTGAATGCAAGGAGCTGTATGTCACCATTTACTGGAATATGTCTGTATATATTGAGTTCTTTAACACATCAATACACTCACCCCCTTCTGTCTTTCTTTTTGGCACTGGGTTTGATAGCTGTCTTAGAGAATAAACACATTTAAGTGCTGCACAAATAAATCTTATAGGCTGCTATTTATTCTGGCATTGTGTAGTATAAATAAAACCATGAGAAAACAAGCGATGGTATATAATCTGTGTATTCGGTAGGTTAAACAAAACCAAGACAGATGCATATTTAATAGTTTCTTTTCAACATAGCTATAATTTGTGTATGGTTTTTTTTCTTTTTCTTTTTTTTTTAATCTTAGACTCTTACATAACATACCCTATAATAACTTCCCCTACAAATAGACTATATAACACAGAACTAAATAGTATGTTCAAAATAATAATGGAACCACTGCTGCTGTAATAATGTGATGTGCTATTTTGCATGCTATAATGTATGCCATTTAAGACACAGCTTTTGAACATATCCATGCTGTTACTGAAATCCTCACATGTATCCAGGTAACACAATCACTTGTAAATATATACTGAAGTGCCAGAAAACTGGTGTTCCAGTCTTATACTTTGTATGTCCTTGCAAAAACGTTTCTGTAGGCAATGAACATCATATTTCTAGCAGAACGGTGCACACTTTTCTGAGGTCTAGGACTTCTCTCTGTGTTCCACAGCCTGTTACATGGCATCCCTGATGTTTCTTATAATGTTGAGATTTGGTGACTCAGGTGTGAATGGGAAAACCCCAAACTCAGATAAGCATTCCTCTAACCATAATTTGGCATCTCTATACGTTTGAGGTGGTGCATTGTTCTGTTGGAAGAGCCCATCAGAATAAACGGGTGTAAAAGACGTTTGTAGATGTACCAGGGGTCCCATATTATTTGCCAGATAAACAAACCACCAGTCTATGTATTTTGCATAGGCTTGTTTGTATCAGTTTTTCTGACACTTCAGTGTATACCAGTCCAAAACCAAAGGCGTGTGCATGTGTCTGTGTGTCTAGGTTTATATATATAAAAGCAAGAGGGAAATGCATATAACAGGGTGTTATACAGGGTGTATACCATAACTGGTATGGCACACTGAAACAGTAATAAACCAGACAACAGTCTGGCATCTAACATTAGATGCATGTCATGCATGAAACATGGATTGTGTCTCGGATCGCCAGGCATAGCTTGACTTTCTTGTCAAAAAGACTTAAGTTGGTTACTATCATCCCTTAGGACATTCACAGCCTTGGTGGCAGTGCTAGTGCTGTTGTAAGCAACACATTAAAGAGCCAGAAGACTTTATTTGGCACATATACTAATATAATTTAGCACAGTGACTTTCTTTTCTTCACATATACAGGCTTGTTAGGAAGCTTGGGTCGGAACACAGCGGCACTATACAGCATAGGAGCAGAGAGGGTTAAGGGTCTTGTTTAAGAGGCCAGTAGTGGCAGCTTGGCAGTGCAGCAGCTTGAACCCTTGCACTTGAGACCTGTAACCTAGAAACTTTACCATTTAGGCATCAGTGTTCTATATAGTACAGCTTTAGCATACTAAACACACACTCAGTATTGCTGGTTTTACATCGTATGGTGCTGCTTTGGATCCCCATGGAGAAAAGCACCATCGCAGCTAAATTAAAGCATCAATTGTTCATGCATAGACAGGCAGTGATGTGTAAAGATGAAGGTAAAGTAATACCAGACATTGAAGAGAACACTATAAAGGATCTACTGTCACATTTCAGTGGTCCGGTGAGAAAAGAAGGAGTGCTTCTGTGCCCGCAATTTAAATGATGAAGAATACAACCAGCAAGTCACTTGCAACAATATAAACAAGTCACTCGTTCCGTTTGTACTGAACAAAGGTTTGTGGAACCAAGTGAAGCCTGTGCCTTATTTTGAGATTACAGCAAGTGGCTGTGTTTCCTATTGAGGAAGTTGTGGCTAAAATGATGCAGATTCCCAAATTCATTTTATATGTACTGTAGCTTTAAACGGATTTTGTTCTACCCTCTGGTTCTCCATTGTAGTTATTGTACTGTCATAGCCAGTCCTGCTGGAATCCCTGCTTGCTCTCTGCACAACGTACATTTTCTATAGCCATTTCATAAAAAGAGAATGGCTAACATTCTGTGTTCATTTGCCTACCCTTTGTCATCACCTCCTACTTGATCAAGCTCTGCATTTTACAACTGAGGCACCAGGAGACACCAGTGATCCTGATTTCTGACTCCTTTTGCTCTCCGGATCTGCCTGATCCACCCTGATCCACCCTAAACATCACTCACAGCTGCTGAAAATGAACCCACGTGGACCCATATAAAATCACCAAACACTATAATCAATCAATCAATCACCATCTAATACCACTAAAAAGGTCACTGGTTCTCCCCTGCCCAGCCTCCAGGGCTTATACACTTTAGGCACCAGTAAAATGGGCAGAGAAAAGCATTAAAGATTCCTTTCCCCCACTACAAAGCCCACAGTTCCATGCAGACTACCAGACACACAAACAGTTTCTTTCCTAGTGCCATCAATCCCAAACAAATGTTACTGTTTAGTGAAAGTGAGAATACTTTTGACCACTGTGCTGTGGAATTCACCTCCATGGCCTAAGGGTTAGGAAACCAGTCTCGTGACCGAAAGGTCGCGGGTTCGATACCCACCCAGGGCAAGACACGACTGAGGTGCTCTTGAGCAAGGCATCTACCTCCCCTAACTGCTCTCCGGGCGCCGTGGTTTGGGGCTGCTCTGGGCAAGTGTGTTCACTGTCCCCTAGTGTTGACTGGTGTGTGTGTATTTCACTGCACGGATGGGTTAAAAGGTCACATTCCTCTGTGTGCAAACACAGTAAGGCAAAATAGTTTACTTTCACTTTCAACCCATCAGTGCAGTGAAACACACAGATACACCCCAGTGAACACTAGGGGGCAGTAAGCACACAGGCCCAGAGTGGTGGGCAGCCCCTTTATCTGCAGCGCCCAGGGAGCACTTGGGGGTTAGGTGCCTTGCTCAAGGGCACTTCAGTCGAGTCTTCGTCAGGGACCTTCTGGTCCCAAGGCAGTTTCTTTAACCCTAAGCCTACGGCTGCCGCCAATAGAACATTCCTGCACCTGCACGCATTGTCTGTACATTGTTTGTAAATTGTATATTGTCTTTAAATTATATGTAGACTACTTTTTTATATTACTGCGCCTAGACAGACACCAACTACTGGAACCAAATTCCTTGTGTGTGTAAACATACTTGATTCTAATACTGATTTTGATGGACAGCCTAGAAACCATGAATTGTCCTGTGACGGATATAAAGAGTTACTGCAGGGAATTTAGGACTGACTGGTTTTACCCTCCATCCGTCAAGTGTCTATCAGTGAACAGTTGACAAGGCTTTCTGTTATAACTCAAAATTTGTATATTTTTGTATTATATATACTGTACTATATGTCCATTGACATTGAATTGTGTTTTGCTTTTACTGGATAAAATGAACAGATAGATGAAGACAGAATGAGACTTGTATAGATGGCTTATAATAATACATAGAAATACATCTATGGAACATTCATTCTTGTGAAACAGAGATGACAACTCCACGTTTGCTGATCTGAGAGACTGAATAAATTGAAACTGTATTAGTTGATTCACTTTTATCATAAAAATCAATGCAGTCTCTCTGATTTCGGAAACGCTGAACCTCAGAATCGCATTAGTAAAGTGCATCCAAGATTAGATTGCGCGAGAGAGACAGAGAGATGGTCAGACAAACCAGAGAAGAATAATACATCAAAGATTGCACAAGGCTTTGTTTTGGTTTTTGGGTAGGGGGGTTTGAGGTTGAGATGGTGGCCTAAAGGATTTGTTCAAGCCTGAAATACATGTCTAATTTTGTTAAATTCTGGTGCTATCTGTTTGACAGCAGTGAGAGTACAAAGAGCTGAGACAGCTTGAAATACTCCAGCTCATATTAAATCCAGACACCTGCTGCTGTGAAACAGGGATTGGTAAAATGAATGCAATTAAATACAAAACACGAAACAGAATTGGAGCTTGATGCATTGATGTTTTTTTCTCAGTATATGATGGCACGTGGCCGCAGAAAACCTATTTTATTTTATTTTATTTTATTTTATTTTATTTTATTTTATTTTATTTTATTTTATTTTATTTTATTTTATTTTATTTCATTTCATTTCATTTCATGATATGCAATGCTATTTTACCATGCTATTTTATTTCATTTTATGCATTTATTTATACATTCCTCCAGTGCCTATGTCAGAGGAAAATATACAATTTTCCCTTCTAAATGTGACTGAACAACTGAGCAAAAAAAAGAAAAAAAATATATATACACATCATGATAGCAACATGCTGTGCAACATCTTCAAACAAACTTGTTTGAGCATCTCAACTCTCCACCCTGGTATTCAGTTATTTCAAAACATATATGTACGGAACTGAGAAGGTTCTAGGTCCTAGGTTTGAACATAGCTTGCACGTCTAGATAACGATGATGATGATGATTGTTATTATTAAAAGTAGTAGTAGTGGTTAGGAGAAGTAGAATACAACGGGGTGGCATGGTGAATGCAGTAGGTAGAGCTGTCACCATGCAGCAAGATGGAGCTGGGTTTGATTATCCAGACTGGCAACAAGGGTCCTTTCTGTCTGGAGTTTGCATGGTTTTTTCTCATGTCCACAGGGGTTTCCTCCAGGTGCCCTGGTTTCCTCCCATACTTCAACCACATCCAGTAAGTAGAGTTGTACATACTAATGTGCCTCTAGGTGTCAATGTGTTCATCTGTGTTTCTGCCCTACAATAGACCGATGACTGGTCTAGGGTGTTTCCTTGCTTTTTACCCAATGAGCACTGGGATGGACCCCAGCATTCCCTAATAGGATCAGCAGCTTCGAAAATGTTTTCATGTCGTAAGTTTGGTTTATATACCTGCAGAGATATTATACCATCCTGTTGGATATAATGCAACCTGCATCTAGCTAATTTTATTTGTATACACATGAAGATAAAAAAAGAAATAAGTGCGTATATGTGTATTCATTACTGTGAACATGAGGGCTGTGGTTATGATGTCAGGAGTAAGAAGTGTACAGTTGGAGCGTTATTATTAATAAGGCAACATGATATCCAGATCGGTTACTTACGCCAAAATTGTTCTGCCACTGATGCTCCATCTGGAAGTTTTCTGCAGCAGTTGCCAATGCCTAAAATAGATAAATCATACATTCCATCAGTGGCTTTAATTAAGAACATGATTTGAATGCTGAAAGCACTAAACATTGACCAGTTTACTCTACATTCCACAAATTAAACTGTTTCCTAAAAAATCAACAATAGGGGATGGCGAATGAATCAACAAAGAACAGAGGTTAAGTTCATGCCTGACTTATTAATGGGGATTTAACATGTATTTTAGTGACAGTAAAAATGTGTGCATATAAAAAGTTTTTTACCCCTTAATTATAGTCCATGCTGCTAGATGTAGATGTACAAGACAAATTATACACTGAAGTGACACAGACAAGCAAAATACACAGGTCTGGTGATGGCTCCATAATCTATGATTAGCTGGCATATCACAGGATCTCTGGTACATCTACACACGTCTCTGACAGGTGAACACTATGCGTGCCATTTTCTGATGAGTTACACCAGCTAATGTCCTGCACTGATTCTGATGCTTTCATTTATTATGATGTTTGGCCTCCTCCAACAGGACAGGTCTCGAGAGGCCAAATTATGGTTAGAGGAACACTTATGTGAGTTTGGGGTTTTGTCAATCCTACTATCATCACCAGATCTCAATGTTATCAACATATCTGGGATGTCCATGCACCTAGTGAGACCTACTAAGCATTAGATTGGTGTACCTATTTTTCTGGCACTTCAGTGTATTTGCTCTATGGGTGTTAACTGACACACTATAAATCTATAAATCCTTTTAGTTGGCACTTGGATAACCTGAATTTGCTGCTATTTTCTTTACTGGAAAGACTGAACAAAAATCACAAGAGTAATTACAAATTCTGAAGTCTACCATATTTACTCAATGTCTTTTGTTGCACTTCTAATTATGTGCCAGTAGGTGGCGAGCTATGGTGTGTTTGACTATCATTCTCTGAAGGGGCTACCATCCAACTTTGACATTAAAACCCATACATATACAAAATAATACTTCCAAACAGCTGTCCAGTGTCGTTACCACCACACATTAAAGGGTTAAATCGCAGCATGTACCTGACATGTACGTGTGTATTCAGTTGGCAGTTAGTAAGCTCCAGGCGTAGTAAATCTATTATTAATGTTTTGCAAACACAATTGAGAGTAATCGTTTGTACAGTGGCTCCTAACATACATTATATATGTATGGCCCATAACCTTCAATAGGCCAGTAATAATTTGTAACTGCTGGCTGATAATATTTATGCATAGTAATTGTGATATAACACAACATACCATAACATATAACATTACAGTACTGTAGAAGTAACCATAGATCACAGCACACACTCGTAAATTACTTAGTAAGTATGCTCTTAGTATTTATGAGTTCATTAGCAGAGCTGTAAGTACTGAGTCTTAAGCAGTAATAACTGAGTTTTAAATTTTTCTAGAAGACCTCCTAGCTAATGTGGCTTTTTTATATAATTACTACTAATACATTGCTTATTAAGAGATTTATTTATCAAAGCCTTGCCTTTCTCTTTGAGATCTCCTAATATAGCCCAACCTATTCCAGTAGTCATTTATTAATTTGTTTTTATAGCCTTTAAAAATGCTTTACACTGCAGGAAATATAAAATTTACATTATTACTTGTTGTAATTGCAATTGGTTAATAGAAGATAAAGTTCAGGCAAACAAAATCTGAAGAAAATACATAGACATGGTCAAAAAACAGGCTCGGGCGATCGGCAAACAACAGCGTAAAGGGCAAGACAACAATCTATGTCGAAAAACTGGCAATTGGCGTACAAACTTACAGTGACTGGCTGAAACAAAGAGGTTTAAATACGCAAAGCAAACTCAAAACGGGTAGAACTAATCAGAATGATGAATAATCAGAAAACAGGTGCAAACAAAACGGTAAATCGGGAAACTCAAAACTCCAGAGACTGTGAACGGGTGTAATAAGGAAGTGTATTGCTGAGAGCAGCCATATTGAATTGCTGCCAGGCATTCTGGGAAATGGAGTCCCATGTCGTAGTGTCTCGACTGGAGAATGGCGATGATAGATATGTGTCCTCAACGGGACATGGACTCCACGAGCTTGTGGAAAAATGGTAATAAGCACCATACTTGCTTGACGGTCCACAATTCTGTTGTATTCTGTTGTGTAGGATCTCAGTGTTCCATGGCTTGTTGCATGGTATCCCAGATGTGTTTGATAATGTTCTGGTCTTGATAATTAAGTGGGAATGGAAAGAACTAAAAACTCAAATGAGTGATGTCAGCTAAACAGACCCCACACCACTATGGAATCACCACCAGTCTATTAACATTATCGGTTGTTTTCCCTGAGCCAGACAGTGCCTATGATCTAGAAGCTTTCTTCTCTTGTCTCTCTGTTGAAACCCTTAGAAGCAGAACTCCTTCTGTACTGTATATGCAGCTGTTCAGGACTTCCAAGCATATCATCACATAAGATAGAGGTTCATAAATATACCATGGTGCTTTGCATCAATTTCACATGAGCACACTATAGGTTGGATTTTTTTCCCCTTGATCTGTGGGGTGCATTTTATTTCTTGCAATCACTGGTCATGACAGTTGGGGTCAAAACACACTGACAATTAATGTTCAGCACTCCTTACATATTTTTATACGCATATAATAAAAGGTAAACTACCCCCCAAAAAAAAAATCATAATTATATAATTATATAATGTATAAAGGGACATGGATTGAGTCAGCATTGTTGGATGTCTTGGCAATATATGAGGTGTAAAGAGACAATTAGATCTTTCTGTTTCACAATCTCAAACAGGTGAAAAGGTCAGTGGTGTAATATGATGACACATTTCTCCCAGAAAGAGCAAAAAGCTCTGTGCAGAAGAACAGGATCAGTAAGTTATATTAGAACATTTAGTTCATAGTCCTGTCACACATATATCCAATCTATCAAACAACACAACCCTGAAGAAGAGCTGAACAAGAGGTGTGAATGTAACAACAGGGGAGCAAGTTGTGTTTAAAGAGTATATTAAAAGATGATCATTGCATCTACATTGATGTGATGTTTTTAGACGCCACATTCTGGATTTAGTTCCTTTTTGCTTTCATGCTAAAATCTCCACTTATTTAGAAAGGCTTTCCATTAGCTTTTGTAATGTAGCTATGGAGATTTGTGCTTATTCAGCATGAAGAGCATTAGTGAGATCAGACTCTCATTTCTGATCCCGTAGGTTTGGTCTATGCACGTCTTGTTAGTTCTAGTAAAGGGAAATTGTGATGATAAGAAATACAGAGACATCTTATCCAACTGTACGTTTCCAACTGTGTGCTGCTCGTGTGTCCACAGATATTTGACCCTATAGTGTAGCTGCTGATGCATTAATAGGTGAAATGTTCAAATGTGTTTAATGTAGGGCTGTCGAAGTTAACGTGATAATAACGCATTAACGCGATCTCAAATTATCGCGATAAAAAAAATAGTGCCGTTAATGCATATTCTAATTTGGCCCTGCGATTCACCCGTAGTTCATGTTGAGGCTTGTCGCACGCTGCTTCAGTAAGAGTAAGGCTG
>JAOVVF010032439.1:0-10385 GCA_028565595.1 Duopalatinus emarginatus | reverse complement strand
GTAGTGAGGGGTATATAGTGAGAGAGAGGTAGTGAGGGGTATATAGTGAGAGAGAGGTAGTGAGGGGTATATAGTGAGAGAGAGGTAGTGAGGGGTATATAGTGACATAAAGGTGACACCCAAATATTACACAGAATACAAACTGGAATTTACACTTGTATTATTTTATGAATTTTATTACATTTTGGAGTGTGACATTTATATGTATTATTTTATATTGTTTCCTAGTTATTTTTTCTTTTTCTGACCTTTTACTGTTACATCCAGAATGTTTTTAATAAAATGAAATATACAAAACAATAAATAAATAAATAAAAGATTACTTATTCATTTATTTATTTGTGGCTCCTGTTTTATTAACTCCAAAATAAAATATGTTATATTTTAAAGATTGTTGACTGAAACTAGTGCAGACGACATCACCCCCCCAAACACCCCCCCACCCCCATAAGAGTATACAACACAGCACATTTTTATTATTATTATTATTATTTTTATTATTATTATTCTGCTGCATAAACCAGTATGTGAATCATAATAGAGCAGTCCATCGACAACAATCTGTCTGCTTTGTTTAGTTTGCACTCTCTTGAATCCTTGGGTAATTTTTTAATAAGCCGGTAGGGACACTGGTGTAATGAGCATGGTCCAAGATTTCACCGTGGGAAAAAATAATAATAATAGAAAGTAGAAAAAGTAGAAAAAAATAAATTTATGAAACCGAAGCCACTTCCCAAAGCCTTTAATGAAGGTAATGAGAAGGCTTGTTAAAGGAACACAGCCCAGGAGCAGCAGTGTTTCATGACATCCCTGCCGTGTGTGTCTGCAGGTAGTCGTTGCCCACACAGCGGCCTCCTGATTTCACTAATTAGCTCAGACTTTTAAAGAAAAGAACACGGATCTAATTAGTGAGATCAGAAGGCGCTGTACAGGGTGGGGATGAATATTTGTAGACATTAATATCAGCACCTGTGTTAAACTCTAATTAACCCTACAGCAGGTGTTGAGGAATGGACAAGATGTGAAGGGGGAAAGGTGCATGATTTGAAGACCGTTATAATATAACGCTTTTCATCTGATAATTGCAGACGGGGGTCTGAGTGAGAAACGACTTCCCAGTCAATCCCACACAAATATAACAGGAATTTGTATTTACTCACTAATTATAGTGTGTTTTTTAAAACCAAATCTAAAAACCAAAACATACGATTAATACAAAGTGATTCTATTAAATCATTTTTATTTATATAATGTATAATTTTATTTATTTACCGTATCTACTTTTCTGCTGTTGTGTCACCACACACTCATTCACCTAGTCTTTGCATGTGACAATTTGGCCAATAGAATGATTCTGACTCTGATTCAGATTTAGATTTAGATTTAAATTGATTCATTAATTCCGTGGCTTAAGTGATTTTGTACCTGGGCTGAGCTGAGATCTCTTAACCATCAGGGAGAGCGGGTATTTAGTGTGATGCTCGCTTCACCATTTAATGAAGATCTTTGTGCCTTTGGGGATCTTTTTCTGTTTCTTAAAATAGTAGCCAAAAATTGTACCCAAGTAAGATTATTGTTACTTTAGAATAATATGAGTCGTCACCCAATTAATTACTTGTGTAAGAGTAAAAAGTACGGAGTGAAAAAAATTTCTCAAATGCTGAGTAACTGCTCAGTGACGTCTTTGTTCAATAATCAGGACGTCAATGAAAACACATGAATGCACAAAAATATAAAACAGAATATCTCTTGAACAACTAAAACAATAATAGATTAAATCTTTACAAAGTAACATCATTTAAATTCTTTTCAGGTTGTTGTAAAACACACGTTGTCGTCTCTGCCATTGTACTGTGCCTCTGTGCTCTTTTCCGCCCGTGTTTGCCGCGGGGATTTTGTCATGTGACGGCTTGGCTCTGTTTGATTGGTGAAACAGAGTCAAACGACGCTAGTGGCTACATTTGATTGGTGAGACACAGTCATATGACAGACCGTCTGTCAGAAGTCTCGACAAAACAAAACAAAACTAAACAAACAGGTGATACATTGGACAGATCAATTAAAAATAAGTAGCGAGTAGCGAGCAGAACGCAGCTCAATGTAACGGAGTAAAAGTAGCTTCTTCTTTACAAATATACTAAAACAGTTTGCTGCATTAAAACTACTCTTATAAGTACAATTTATCCAAAAAGTTACTGGAGTAAATGTAGTGTGTTATTACCCACATCTGTGTTAACAGTGATCTTATCTCACATATATCAAATGCATTTACACTGTACATACACTAATGATCATACACAATATAACAACATGAAAATCACACACAACTGAGCCTGAAGGTCTGATCAGCAGTGCCGCAAGGAGACAAAAAAGCGACGGACTAAAGGACTATAAACACAACAGAGATGATAAACACTGTAATGAATAATACTGTGCATCAAAATTCATATTACCTGCTGGTGACCATGCGAATTTACGACACTTGTTCAATAAAAGGTCCAAATAAATTTTCTCTAGTTCATTTTAAAAACTCATACAGGGTCGATCGTGTGTGTGTGTGTGTGTGTGTGTGTGTGTGTGTGTGTGTGTGTCATGTTGTATTTCTTTGTGGGGACCTAATGGCTGGTTCACATAAGGGAAGGGAACAAAAAGTAGATTTCTCATTACTCGGGTTAAGGTTAGAGTTAGGATTAGGATTAGGATTAGGATTAGGATAGAGGTTAAATGTAAACGTTTGATTATAAAATTGATGGACAGATTTAAAAATTGGCTGTGTAGTGTGAAGACCTTGAGTTTAAAATTTAAACAATTTAAACAACACTTAATGTGGAAAATTTATAATGGAGTGGAATGAGGGCTAAGATTCAGATCATCACTGTGAGGTCATATCTCAGATTCTCTCTCTCTCGCTCTCTCTCTCTCTCTGTCCAGACCCCTGAACCTGTTTAAAGTTAATGATTACATTTAATGGCCAGTGGAACCCATAACTACCCAAACACACGCTAAGGTTTTGGCTAAGTTAATCAAAGAAAAGCTATTTTCATCTTTCCAAGCTACTGTTCCAATCAGTCGGCCATCCAATCCAGAACACATCAGTTGTCAAATGAAACTCTGCACAACCGGGCTAATTAGTCCGAAACTGCCAACTACCATCATTTGGTGCAGCAAACACCACATGGGACTTATTCATTATTAATAGATTGCTTTGCCACAAAGAGTGGACAAGCCGGAGAAAAGCTTGAGCTGCGTCAGCTAGCAGGGAAACGAGCAACTCTACCTATAACATGAAGACATGACTTCTTTATGTCCCAATAAAATATTCACCAGGACATAAAAAAGCGTTGTAAAGTCAGTTTGCTTGGTTAGATCAGTCTGCTAGCTAGGGCAGCTGTGGGCTTGTGGTTAGGGAACCAGCCTTGTGACCAGAAGCTCCCTAGATTCCCGTCCCGACAAGACATGACTCAAGTGCCCTTGAGCAGGGCGCCTAACCTCAAACTGCTCCCTGGGTGCCTTGGATGGGGTTGCCCACTGCTCTGGGCACATGTGTGTTCATTATTCCTAATGTGTGTGTTTCACTTCTCAGACAGATTTGATGCAGAGGTGTGCAAGCATAGTGGTCAATGAGTCATGTCACTCCAGTTTTTGTTGCTTATAGCATAGCTATAGTTCTCCTGTTGTCTTTGTTATGCACACTAATGCTACGCTCGTCTCAGACCACACCCACCTGACCTGCTCACACTCTCATCCACACCCACCTGGTCCGGTCCGATACTCACAGATGATTCAGAGAAAGGATCTGTTGCTAAGGTCCTGGTGTCAGATACGCTCTTAGAGGTCTTGTGGAGTCCATGCCAGTGTTGGTATAACAGATGTGGGTCCTGGTCAGGCCAAATATTGGAATGATAACACAAAGGGGTGGAGTCTGGAGCAGGAAGTAAAACAGGAAGTAAAAAAAAGAAGTGTCTAAGGCTGCATCGGAAACGGCATACTTGAATAGTACCTATTAGCTTGACGCGGGTATATACTATTTAACTGCTAATCTAGTATACACTTCTAGTATGTGAGTGTGTAGTATGAACACCACCTCAGATGCACTTGATCCGCCATCTTACCAACAACCTTTGACCCATGACGTCACACCGCTTGAGTCCCACACAATAATTATTTATAGTTTCGGGGCGTACTAGAAAATCTCTCCCTACCTAGTGGGACATACAGGAACATTTCACATACTACCTGATACATACTAGGTATTTGGACACACTACATCATGTCACATACTACATTCCCATACTAACTAGTATTGGAGCATGCCATTTCGGAATCAGACTAAAAGCACAGACAAAATAATTAGGGAGCTAAACAGGAAAAGTGTGGAACATATTGGAATGATAATAGAAAGTGGTGGAGACTGATTCAGGAAATAAAAATAAATGTCATAATAAAAGCACGACTAGAAGCACAGCTCTCATTTAGGGTTCATTGATCTATATCTTCTATAAATGTTTCTATAAATAGGGGACCTTCAGGAAGTTGCAAGCTGTCATTAATAGAAACTCAAGGTAAACCCTAATGGCATTGTGGCCCTACATTCTGGATCCATTAAATGCTTTCGGTTTAAACCATGTGTTTCCAAGTGTTTCCCAGAATGCTTTGCAGGTAGAAAGCTGGTGTCACACCTGCTCCTGAAGACACCTCCTCAGTCGGTCCTGTTTCCCCTGCTGGTTCAATAAACTCACTAAACAAAGTGGAGAACTCCATTTCCCATGAGCCAACAGAAGATCACATGACTGCCATGTCACAGTTAGGGTTGCCACCTTTCAGAAATGAAAATCATTGACGCCCACGACGGCTCATCTATAGGCTACGGCTGCGTCTGAAATGACATATTTACATACTAGTTAGTATGCGAATCTAGTATACGACATGTTGTAGTGTGTCCGAATACCTAATACGTATCAGGTAGTATGTGAAAGGTTCCCGGATGTCCTACCAAGTTGAGAGAGATATGCTAGTACGTTCCACCGGCACACTATCCGAGCCTGATGTATCCCATAATGCACCGCGAGCGAACTGAGAGCCTGTTTTATCTGTAAACGAGTTTATGATTATCAGTGTAGGCTGAGCTGAGCTAACATTTTTAATTACAAACTAAATTTAAAGTTAATTAAAATTGAAAATTTAAATAATTATTGTGTGGGACTCAAGCCATGTGACGTCATGGGTCAAAGGTTGTTGGTAAGATGGCGGATCAAGTGCGTCCGAGGTGGTGTTCATACTACACACTCGCATACTAGAAGTGTGTACTAGATTAGCGGTTAAATAGTATGTACTCGCTCCAGGCTGGTAGGTAGTATTCAGGTGTGCCGTTTCGGACGCAGCCCATGACCATCGCGGGCCCCGACTCCTGTGGGGTGGGGCATCCGCAGCAGTGATATGTTTCATTTTGTGCCTTTATTACCAATAAGCACACTCTCTTATAAAGTGGAGTTAATTAAATCTTAAATAAAATCTGTTTAAAAGGTTTAAAATATAAACTGAATAAAGAAATAACTTAACGTAAGTTTTGAAGTGCATAACAATAAAAACTCTCTTTAAACTCTATTTATTTATTACCTGTTAATCCATTAGTATGATTTGTTCTTTAAATGTCCATAAATAATATTTATATTGGCTAATAATACTGTATATGACACAAATGATCATTCACTCGACTTTAAAAACTCAACATCCTAAACAATCAATCAAACCTCAATAGTCTACTAAAATAAGCTTTGCTATGCACCGACATCTTCTGGCAAAAGCACAACCAGGTAGGAAATCAATCCTAACACAATGTCCCATACTGTATCGCTCTCAGGAGACGACTAAGGTATAAAGAACTGTGACACTGACACTCGGCTCTGTGTTCTTACGTGTCTGCAGTGTTGCTCTCCTGATGCACGGCCCACCGTATGCCACTGAAAACACTCATCTCCACTGACGCTGTCCAGCCGAGGACGTGTCTCTTTCCATTCATGTGTGTACTTTTGCAAGGGTTTTCGTTTTTGAGGACATGGTGGTGTTTTTGGTTTAGTTACAGTAATAACAATTATTATTGTTAGCTTCAGTGTTGAAGAAGCAAGTGAACTGTTTGCACACAGAAGGAATGTAACCTCTGCATTTAACCCATCCGTGCAGTGAAACACACTCACCAGTAAACACACTTGCCCAGAGCGGGACGCAGCCCTAAACCACAGTGACCGGGGAGCACTTGGTGGGTAGTTGGGTGCCTTGCTCAAAGGCACCTCAGTTATGTGTTGCCCTGTGCAGGGATCGAACCCGCAACCTTCCGGTCACAAGACAGGTTTTCTAACCACTAGGCCACGGCCGTCCCCTTGATGTGTGTGTGACAGAGATGTATACTGGATATTTATGGAAATACAGAACAAACCACGCCCCATATTCGTTCAATATAGGACGCAACATTTAGTTGGCAAATAAAGGACGATTTCGCATTTTACAGGATGGGTGGCAACCCTAAGGGCAGCTGTGGCCTTGTGGCAAGTCACGACTGAGGTGCCCTTAAGCAAGGCACCTAACTCCCCCAACTGCTCCCCGGGTGCCGTGGTTTGGGGCTGCCCCCCGCTCTGGGCAATCGTGTTCACTGCCCTCTAGTGTTCACTGTCGTGTGTGTGTGTTTCACTGCATGGATGGGTTAAATGTGGAGGTCACATTCTTCTGTGTGCAAACACAGTAGGCAAAAAGTTCACTTTCACAGTCATCATCCAATCAACATTCATTCCACCGTTCCTCCTCGCCCGAGTTCTGATCAGTCACCCCTGTTGTTTATGACTTATGTATGAAATGTTTTGTAATTCATCCCTTTAGTTTGTTTGCCTAGTTGTTCAGCTCTTTTGAGTTTTGGACTTTTTGTCCACCATTTCCAATCCATTATAATACAAAGTAAACAAAATAATATAGAGAAGTAAAAGACCTTGGATAAAAATACAGACAAAATAATTAAGCAACTAAACAGGAAAACAGGTGGTGCAGGTACTGGACACTGGACCAGGAAGTAAAAATAAAAAATGACTGTTTTTACTCTGACTGTTACGCTGGAGACTCGAGTAAACCACAGGTAACTTCAATCAAACACAATCAAACCCATTTCCTCTGAATATGTCTGCCTTTGAATGTCCACTCTGAAAGAGTTGTTACTATGGAAACGATGATGTATTATAACTGGCACGTTGATATAAAGTTATAGTCGGAAGTACAATCAAATATAAAACGATGCAGAATAAGTGTGTGTGTGTGTGTGTGTGTATGAGTGCAGGGCCAAAGCAGGTGAAATGCCAGAGGGAGTTAATATTTACATGTATATAGAAGTCACAGGTGTAATGGAGTTATGAGAATCAGAAAATGAACCACTGAACTCGCCTCGGAACCGAACAGCACCGGTACCACCGCCCGGCACAATTTATTACACCTGAAAACACACTTCAGGCACTTTTTATTTCCAGCCCAGGTGAGGGCATGATCCTGAAACATATCAGCTAAGAACACACACACACACACACACACACACACACACACACACGTGCACGTTAGGCTGAAGCGGCAGAATCCCGGCACACTGGAAACCGACAGCCACTCCACAGACTCGGGATGGTAATGAATTTCCTTCACTAATCCGCACACATCCCATCCCTAAACACATCCACAATCCGGATTTGCACCTCAATGAGGATGAGGAGGACTGTCTTTATAAGAGCTGCTCTTCATCTTGAATGGATGTCACAGTGTATATCCTTCAGGACAGGAGTGTTTAGAACACAGCACTACAGTATATAGATATAATAACTCTCTCTCTCTTCTCTCTCTGTCTGGCTCTTAATGTGTCTGAGGGGTTTTAAAGTGACTCCACACACACACACACACACACACACACACACACACACACACACACACACACACACCGAGTTAAATGCTTAAAAATGCCAGATGCATCAGACCTTCTGGTTCAGTAATCAGGTGGATGATGTGGATGGGTAATGTAGTCCATGACAGCCATATTTGCTTTCTGTTCTATTTCTGCTTCCCTGTTCTATTTATTTATTTATTTTAATTTTTACCTTTTTTTTTTTACAGATGATCGATTTGTTTTCATCATTAAATTCATTTTGACCTTCATTTCTTAACAAACTATTTTTTTTCTGTACATGATTTATTTATTTTTAATGGGTTTTTTTTGTTTTTGTTTTTTTTTGTTTTTTTTTGTATGTTTTAATAACAATGTTTAAACCAGGCAGATAAAAATTGTGGTCTGACCAGCTCAGGGTCAGACCATCTATAAACAGGCTGAACTGAGCTACAGCAAGAGTCAAAAACATTTAACAGACTATAGTCAAGATACTGGGGTCAAAATATGAGAACAATCGCTCAGTGCACAGGGTTCAAAAATCTGCGACAATTTACACTGAACTAACGACACAAAGGGCTTCAGATACACAACTTAAGTACAAGAGATTCCAGAATTTCCCTGAAGGAGTAATCCCAAGGGATAAGTAAAGTTGAGTCTAAGTCTAAGAGATAACAAAAAACAGGTGCAAACAATCAGGTCAGAGAAACAACACAAACCAGGTGGAACGTAACAGTAAACAGAACAGAATCAATAACAGAGGACTGAAAACCGGTGTAGGACTGGTAAAGGTGCGGTGATGCGGGCGGCCATCTTGGTTGGCCGCTGAGGTTTCTGGGAGTTTGAGTCATGACATGGCTGTGGCACAGCTTGACTGGAATTCTGACATTAATATTCATTTATTTTCCCATTCCTAGTTTTTATATGTTTTATTAAAGTGATATGAAAAATTATTCATTTCAAATGACTCATGATTCAGAAATAATTCATTTATTTTCACATGCATTGCTTTTCGCTAATTATCCATTTATTTATCATATAATTCTGCATGACTCAATTATTTACTTACCATTATTTACACCTTATTTACTGAATATTTTCCTGTGATTTTTGCTAATTGTTCATTTTCTTTTTATGCCACTTTACTTATTATTTATTTATTTATTTACATTGTGATACTTTGCAGACAATTTTTAAATGTTTTCTTTATTTACACAAATAACAGTTAACAATGATTTGTTTACTTTTCTCATTTGTATTTATTTATTCATTTATTTATTTATTTATCATTATTATAATTATTATTATTTTTATTAGTAGTAGTAGTAGTAGTATTTATTAGATTTGATAAAAAAAAGACATTTAATTTTTTTTATTATTTTATTTGCTTTATTTGCACAGAATCTTTACTGTTGTCATGGCAATGCTGAAATCCAAACTACTCGCAGAATCCAGAACATCTCATGGCCCACAAACGGGGGCCATGTCAGACTACTGGCTCAGGACACCGTTACACCAACATGTTCACTTTCACCTTCATCCGAATACTGACCACGCTCAAACCTACTAACTGACCTTCATGACCGGAAAATCACTGGTTCGATCCCTGCACAGGGCAAGACATGACTGAGGTGCCCTTAAACAAGGCACCTAACTCCCCCAATTCCCCCCCCCCTCCCCATCCCCCCGCTCCAGGCAAGTGTGTTCAATGCCCCCTAGTGTTCACTGGTGTGTGTGTGTGTGTGTGTGAGTGTTTCACTGCGCGTATGGGTTAAATGCGGAGGTCACATTCCTCTGTGTGTAAACACAGTTCACTTTCACTTTCACATTTCACATGTGACCAAATATAATTCATAATCACACGTGATGATCTATCCTGTTGGAAATATGGGTGATTTTTCCGTAAGGTGAAGCAGAAAATGTTCTAAAGATCAAAAGTTTAATTCGACAATTTCAACTCGCTGTATAATCAGTATGAAAGATTACTGCTGTGAATCATATTGCGATGTTCTTATTCAAGTGTGTGTGTGTGTGTGTGTGTGTGTGTGTGTGTAAGAGAGAGAGAGAGAGAGAGAGAGAGAGAGAGAGAGAGTGAGTCGCTGCTGGAAAACCTTCCCTCAAGAAAAAAAATGACAAGTGCTGAATTTAGCAATCCGGCCATTATGTGTCATTTGGAGTTCATGATCTATTTAAAACCAAAGTGCCTGAAGGAGAAGGAGGAGTTTAAAAGTGAGTGAAGAGACGCTTAATGTGTCTGAGGGGTTTTAAAGTGAGTCCACACACACACACACACACGCACACACACACACACGCACACACGCACACACGCACACACGCACACACACACACACACACACATGATTATCTTCTTTACTGAATCACAGCAGTTATAACATGCTAAACAAGTGTGTGTGTGTGTGTGTGTGTGTGTGTGCGTGTGTGTGTGTGTGTGTGTGTGTGTGTGTGTGTGTGTGTGTGTGTG
>JAOVVF010032438.1:0-10386 GCA_028565595.1 Duopalatinus emarginatus | reverse complement strand
TCTCTGCTGGGTTCACTAGTGAACGTGAGTGTGAGCATGAAATACGGTTGTTTGAGCTCGGAAGACAGAATTCCTCCCAAAGCGGTAAACAAAAAGAAAGAAAATCAGCGAAAGGCCCCATGGAACTGTGTGTTTGTGTATAGGACATGTCAGCGGGGGTGTAATTTAACATGGCGGATGAGCAAGTCTTCCACTGATGCACATTTCAGACACGAGTCGGTCTGCTTTTCTGTTCTGCAGCGTGAACATCTGCTCAGGATCACGTCTGTGAGAATAACCTACCGTGGAATTCGGCCAAGGCAGTAAACACGGGGGACAAGAAGCAGCACACTGGAGGCTGTACGTCTGGGCATGAGAGTGTGTGAGTCTGTGTTAAGTGTCACTAATTTAGGACAAAAGGACATGATATAGGGCTCATTTCTTCCTTTCTAGACCTGTGGTTCATGTGTTTGGAACACGTTTTGCAGATACAAAATGTAATAATAAATAAAAAAAACATTCTTGAAGTCAAAGAGGAATTAGAGCACTTCAGGACACTGGAGACAGAACAGTATAGTCGGCTTCGTCACACCACCCTATAAGTGTGTAAATCCTTACAACAAATGTGCGGTCACTCCTACACTGAAGTGCAAACACGAGCTGGTACACTGATCTAAGACATGGCAGGTCCCTCGCTGGATATTCCGTAGACAATGAACACTGAACATGAATGACTAAACCCCAAACTCGGATGAGTTCCTCCAACCGTAACCTGGTGTCTCTAGACGTATGTAGTGCTGCATTGTCCTGTTAGAAGAGGACAAACCCGTTAGAATGAATACAGGACAAGAACTGGGTGAACATGTCAGAAAGGAGACACACAGTGTCCACCTGTCAGAGATGTCTGGAGGTGTACCAGGGGTCCCTTGGAAGGTCAGCTAAACAAACACCACACCAATATAGAGACACCACCAGACTAAGGCTTTTGCATTTTTTATCTTTTTTTTTTTTTTGGGGGGGGGACTTCAGTGTGTACACTTGAGTCTTGTGTAACGTACAAGGTAGTAATATTAGTAATTAGTATTATTAGGCAGTAATACTGCAGAAATGCTGTCTTGAAGTTACAGCCTGACCCCTCTGACTGTTACAAAGCACTGATGCTGGAGACTCCTTAATTTCGATCGTGGACATATACCACATAACACCACATGACTTACTGCCTTATTCTGTTTATAGGCTGTGAACAATGAACAGGCTGTGAACAATATTTTCATGCTGTTTTCTATTTGATTCAGGTAATTCTGTTACCAAAGCAGTGATGACTAAGCGTGTTTCCAGGCCGCTCTGGATAACAGCATCTGCTACATGCCATGAATGTTAATGTCATTTGATGAGATTGTCACACAGAAATAAGGTACTCAGTGCAGGGTCACCATCTTCCACAGATCGTGTCTAACGCAAGGCCGTGCTGGCCGAATCACATGGACTGCGATGGGGTTCTGGCCAAAAATGGATTTTCACGCTGAGAATTTCTAAACAAAATGAAACTAGGCTCATCGCGCAGCTGGTGAAATGACCTAATAATACTCCATCTTATTGCCTTCTGTGGATCGTCAGCAAGCTTCTAACAGGCATCTCGACCGCTTCCTGGTCTCTGACAAGGACTTCTGCAGGTCTACTTCTGCAAAAACAAATATTTATGCAGAAAGATCTTTGGACTAAAAGGGATTCAGGCTGAAGCTATGCAGCTGAATGATCCAGAGCTGGTGGTGCAGTCAAAAGTCTTCATACACAGCTGTGCTTTTGAGAAAAAAATAAATGACACATTCATTTGTTAAGATGAAGATGATCATCGGCTCTTCAGCCATCCTGGAATTTAAGCTCTAACTGGTCACTAGCACCAAAGCTAAACGATCACAAAGTGAGAAAGTCTTTAATAATATAGAGCTACTGCACTTGGACATAAAGTCAAACTAACTTTATACTCAACAGGAAAACATTCTCGCTCTCCCGTTTGCTCACTTCAGCAAACAGCTTGAAGTCTTCAACGGGTAAAATATAATCTGTTTGCATTCTTGGTTCAGTGGACAGAGTGGAAGTGTAGCTGTGCCTGGCACACGGTCAGATTTTTACACTGTTCCTCCAAGACAAATGTGTTGGTTTAGATACGGCAGTGTGGTTTTACAGAAACTTCATCACATCCTTTAAAGGTTTTATACAGGAATCTCATCAGGCACTTCAGTATATTTCACTATAACTGGTGAAGTTTTACTACTAGTACTTAGTCATTTATATAATAGACATTAACATCCATCAGCCATAACAATAACACCACAAAACCACTGGGCGTGAAAGTGAATTATGTTGATTATCTTATTACAAAAGGCACCGGTCAGGTGGTGGGATATATTAAGCAGCAGTGAACATACAGATGTGGAAGTGAACTACTTGCCTTGCACACAGAGGAATGTGACCTCTGTAGTTAACCCAACCGTGCAGTGAAACACACAGCAGTGAACACTAGGGGGCAATGAACACACTTGCCCAATGGGGCAGCCCCATGGTGAACCAATGACCAGCAGGTTTAGAGGTTTTAGGACACAACATGTCAATTTAGTGCCAAAAGACCAAAGACAAACAACATCTGGCAGTGTTGGAACTCTTAATAAAACTTTATTGTATACAAAGCTGCTACAACGCTATACACCAACAGGAAGACTGAGAGGACAACTATAAAAGTGGTAGCGGTGACAGTGAAACAAACAAAATGACATGCTTTTGATTATTACTTCACACTCACATGGAAGAATGTTTTTTTTCATGTAAAACGGCTGATTTCTGAATCATGCCGCCCGGTGGTGTAATCGCTGATCCGCAGTCAGTGTATCATCAAAATGTGACTGTAAATGATAATGACAGCTAATAAAATTCCAAAGGTTAGTATCAGAAAATTAGAACATGAGAAAATGTTAAATATATTTGTAGACTCAGGGTGTCAGACTCAGCTAATCAAGCTAAACAGCTAATCAAGACAAAACACCTACAAGGTTTCCAAAGCATTTTAATAGTTCTACACAAACATGGGGAAGACTGCTGACTTGACAGTTGTCCAGAACACTGTCACTGTCATCCTTCACAAGGACGTCTACCCAAAAAAGGTCACTGCTAAAGAAGCTGGCTGTTCACAGACTGCTATACTGAATCGTATTAATGGAAAGTTGAGTGGAAGGAAAAAGTGTGGTAGAAAAAGTTACACAACCAACAGGGAAAGTATCGTCCAGAAAAGACCACTCCAGAATTTGGGGGACATTCACAAGGAGTGGACGGTGGCTGGAGTCGATGCTTCAAGAGCCACCACAAAGACATATCCAGTGCTACAATTGACGCATTCCTTGAGTCAAACAACTCACGACCAAGACAGAATGTCGGAAGCATCTAACCTCAGTGGTCCACTTCATTTGGGAAAACAAGGTCCCAGAGTCTGGAGGAAGAGTGGTGAGGTACAGAACCCAGTATGAAGTTTCCACAGTCAAGTTATGACTTGGAGAACCTTCTGGAAAAAAAATCTTCTGGTGTGTTATATAATGTCCAAAGTCGGTGCAGACATCTATCAGGGAATTTTAAGATACTCCATGTTTTCCTTTGCTGACAAGATGCTGAGTTAATTTTCCAGCAGAACCTGGCACCTGCACACGCCACCTTGTTTTATAACCACGGTATCACTATGCTTTATTGGCCAGCAAACCCACCTGACCTAAAGGCCATAGAGACACCGGACCCAACAATGCAGATGAAGCTGAAGTAACCTGGGCTTCTATAACACCTCAGCAGTGCCACATGCTGACTGACCCCATGCCATGTCGCACTGATACAGTAAACGTCATGCAAAAGGAGACCTGGCCAAGTATTGAGTGTATATACTGTATGTACTTTTCAGTGGGCCAACATTTCTGTTACAAATCAAATTTCTATAAGTGGTCTCATGGAATATTCTAATATTTTCATTAGCTATACGCCATGATCATTAACATAAACATTCACACTTAAAAAACAAATCACTGTGTGTGAAATGAATCTCTACACACGAGTTTCACGTTTTGAATTGAATTACTGAAATCATTTTTGGATATTGTAATTTAATGAGATGCACCAGAAAAAAATTCTCATTCAACAATTGGAATACAATAAAGCAAACAATATATCTTTTGGATTTTTAAATATCGCTCCTGTAGAGTCCATGATTGGAGAGATGATTGTTTTTTTCATGTTGAAGTAGTTTAGCCACATATTTAAACAATATTTTCCAGAAATTTTACAGTAACCTTTCCTTCTCCCCTTACCAACCTTTACACTCCAACATCAAGGCTTTCTTTCACAATTCGGACCTCCCTAAATTAACCACAGAACAAAGAGGCAGTTCTAGACGCACCCCTCACCCTAAGCGAACTCATCTCAGATTTAAATAAGATACCCAATAACAAATCTCCTGGGTCAGATGGACTACCGGATGAATTTTACAGACATTTCTGGGACATGCCACTATTTTATAGAGTAATTATAAAGATTAAAGCCACTTCGACCACACCCACACATATGAACATACCCACACAAAGGTCCTGCTCAACCCACCAGCTACTGCCTGCTTTTGCTAATCAACACAGATCTGAAAATGATAACTGAAGCATTAGCAACCAGAATAGAAAGTCACCCCCATACTTATCTATAATTCATCCGGATCAGACAGACCACAGACGATGTATGAAGATTTTTTCATTAATATAGCACAACAAACCCAACAAAAACAATCATTACAAGTAAACTGTTTTTTTATTCAACACTCTCCACCAATTCGGGTTTGGAGAGTCATTCATATGCTGAATTAAGACACTACACATCACCTAGGGCCACCATTACCACTAACGGAATCACCTCACCAAGTTTCACATTGCACCAGACAACGATGCCCATTCTCACCTTCACTCGTTGCCATTTTCATTAAACCCCTTGCAGGAGCTATACGCCAAAGCAATGAAATTTAAGAAATAGAGGCACCAGACAGATGGAATAAAATCTAGTATATGCAGATGATTAGCTGCTCTTTCTCTTTAAGAAACCTTTTGTATCATTAACAAATTCTCTCAAATCTCACATTAAAAAATTAACTGGAATACCCGGCACTATTTAGGTGTCAATATTAAATAATAAAGTTATCCCTGACTTGAACTGGATACAATTAGCCAAAGAACACATCCGCTGGCCTGAAGAGAAATGGACAAACATTTTGTGGACTGATGAAAGTAAAATTGTTCTTTTTGGGTCCATCAGACGACCCATCAAACTCTGAATTTAAGCCACAGATCACTCTGAAGACAGTGAAGCATGGTGGTGCTAGCATCATGATATGGACATGTTTCTTTTAATATGGTGCTCGGCTATTTACCGCATACAAGGGATTATGGACCAGTTTGCATAATTCAAAATACTTGCAGAGGTCATGTAGCCTTACGCTGAATAGGAAATGCCCTTAATCCGATGGAAAACTTAATAGAACTTAATTCTATTGAGAAAACTTTGAGAAAATGACAGCAAAAATGCTGTTTCTTGAACCAAGACAGAGAGAGAGAGAGAGAGAGAGAGAGTGAGAGACAAAGAGACAGACAGAAAGACAGAGAGAGAGACAGAGACAGACAGGCAGAAAGAGAGAGACAGACAGAGAGAGTTCAGCAGCAAAAATATGAGCTCTTAAACAAACTTAATTTTGTTGGTTTTGAGTAGAGAAGGAGAAGAAAAACATCAATTTAGATCTAAAGAACTTAGACCTTAACCACAGTCAAACTTCAGGATACCAACTAAAAAGACAAAAAAAAAGGGAAAATTCCCAAAAAAGAGAGGTAGAAAAAGATTTAATCATCTTTCTCTTCTAACTGAAAAGCCATTAGGTGAAGAGTGACAGAAACAGCTACATTTAAAAACTCTGAGGGACGGAAAATTAGCACCATCGCTATCAACTACCCAGATGATATAACCACTGAAAATGGAAAGAAAAACTACAAAGCTAAGACTCTTTCCTGAGCCCCTAAGAGCAAATTTTATGATATTAAATGATAAAATCATCAAAGCGAATCTGCTGCTCTACACAGATGACCCAAATGCCTGGCACATTGCCCTCCTGTATGCGAATAAACAGCTGAAATGGCAGGAAATAAACTTATGAAACAACTCTACATGGACACCAGCCCCAAGTTCATCATCAACCTGTATAACAATGGAACTGTAATCAATAAGGGATCAGATGATAGTCTTGAGAAATTTGAAATGGAATTTGATGAACTGAAAACATCAGCTGAGAAAAATACGAAATCTGTAAGATCACCTTAGACCAGCTCTGAACACACCCCACCAACCACCAAAACAGAAGAGACGCCGACCTTCACACACACCATGTAAAAGCCCCACTCAACAGAGCCACAACCAAACCCCATCCTAATAAAGGCAACACTAATAGAACCAAATCCAGGCGGGCACAGAGACCTGACCTTCACCTCACCAACGCCCTGCTGCAGAGTCCACGATACACAGAAGCCCCGCCCCTTTTACCTCTACAGAATCGCACATATGCAGATGTATTTCAAGATAAAACACATCCAGACTGCACAGAATTTGGAGAAGTGCAACAATTATATTCTTCATAAGATATTCAAAGATATTCTTCTTAATTCTACACTTTTCTCGCTACTTTTGCTAGTTGAATGACTAATGATAAAGAAAGCACTATTTCTAAGTTCATGGAATATTCAGGGTTTGTATTCTTCAGTTTTAGGAACTAAAAGTTTAACTGTAGAGTTGCTGAGGAATATAAACCATGATCTAGTCTTACTGCTGGAAACACGGTGTCATACGGACATGGACACTCGCCGTCCCTCAGGCTACAGAGACGTCCTACTGCCATCTTTTAAAAGAGCCAATATAAACACACGGCAGAGACTCTTGAGGAGTCATCGTCTGGTAAAAAGCTGACCTCACACCCTACCTATCAGTAGTTAAAAACATCTCACATACATTTAGCTTAAACCTAACCATGGTGTGGTAAGTAATAATAAAGATCCTCCAGCAGAGTCTCCAGACTCCAACCAGAAACTTGCCACTTCCAGGCTCAAGGAAATGTGCCGTTTGGGTGGAGATTTTAATGCCAGAACAGGCCTAGAAAGTGACACCACAGACACCCACAGAACAAAGGACGTCTTTTCTTTGACACGCTCCCTTATTTGGCCCTTATAACAAAACTAAGAGCGAACCCAGATTCTTGTGTAAATAAAAATAGTAAGGAGTTAGTGCAGCTCTGTAGAAGTCTAAGTCTGTATATACTTAACGGTCGGATCTGAGGAGACTCTTAAGGCAGGTTCACTTATAGCTCAGCACTTAGGTCTAGTGTAGTCGACTCTGTCATTACTGACATGGACCTGTCCTACATCAGTGCGTTCACTATTGGACCACGGCTCCCTTTATTAGACCACTGCCAAGTTAATGTGTTCCTAAAGACAATATAACAAACAAATATTACAAAAGAAAACTAGAACAAATTTAAACAAACAAAGAACTAAAAATGCTAAAAATAAACATCCCACAGAGACCCTGCATGCTGAATTCTGAAGAAATGTATTAAAAGTCCAAAGAAAACACCAAACAATGCATGCAGGGCAGAATTATTGATTACAAATACAGAAAAGAAGTCTGAAATTCTACAATTATCTAAATCTAGTAATAAAAACACCCTGCGTTATGAAGCAGTGAAAAGCCGAGAGCTCGGCTCTAAAGCCATTGTGTGAACTGGTCCTGAGACTAACACACACTAACCACTAGCACACCACAGTCTCAGAGCAGCACTGCTGTCCAGAGTCCAATCAGAATCAACCAAACTACTGAAGACATGAGAAGAGCGTATATAGAGCACTGGGACAGTCCAAATCCAACCTAGTCTGCAAAAAAAAAGACTAAAATCCAAACTATGATCTGACCAAAAGAAAATGACATAAGTTAGAATGCTCCAAAAGAGACAATCAAAATCCGCTTGATTATCCTATAACACATGACGAATCAGCTCAACAGCTTAAACCTTTAAAATCTAAAATCTAAAAAAGCGTGTGGCATCAGGACAGAGACGCTTAAAACAGGGTTCCTGAAGTTTCAGGGACCTTTTAAGACCATTCTCAGAAAAATTTAATGGGCAGAAACATTCTAATGATCACTAAAATTCTCAAAACATTTTATTTTTATTAATTTAGTTATAAAAAAAAAAGATTAAATTAATTCAATATCAAAACGGATAATCAAAATATTGACATTGTCCACCCATGTAACTTGACCAACACAACACTAGTGTATGTCTACACACAACCTCACCCCACATCTGTCTGAGTTCTAACTTTTCAGCATCCAAATCCCAGTTTCAGTGGTTTGTGGCAAGCTGGTGTTTCTCAGCCTTGGTGTAAGACTTGTGTGTGCCTTCACACCCAGGGTCCCTAACTGGATGGTTTTTTTACATGGTTTGCAGCAAGCTTCATTTCGGGTACAAATAGCAAATTTCTCTTCTTTTATAAATGATTAGTCTGTTTATTGTTTTATATAAATGTTAACTGTAATAACTGCCGTTTCCATCTGGGATTAATAAAGTATTTTCTGATTCTGATGATTGGGGGACGTTTTCAACCATCTGTAAAATTAGCTGTTATCAAGCAAAATCTTGCTGAAAACACACTTCCCCATGTTTTCCAAAGTCCAAAAGTCCAAGGATGTAGTTTGGTGCTGTTTCCTGCCTGCAGGTATCATTGGATCTGTAGGTTAATCACCACATGTCAACACCGGTAGCCCCTTAGAAACACAAATTACTACCATCCGATTAGACTCTGCTTCTCTGAGTTTAACCAAAGTAAAAATTTGAGACTAAATTAAATTTAAGACCATAGAATAAAGCTTTGAACTACTTTGAATTAGCTTTATTGCTAATAAAGGTAAGAGAGAGAGAGAGAGAGAGAGAGAGAGAGAGAGAGAGAGAGAGAGAGATGTAATGCTTTGGCAATATCATTCTGTACAGTCATACCAATAAAGCTACTTTGAATTTTGAATCTTTAGAGCGAGAAAGAAAGAGAGAAACAAGGAAAATGGGAGAGAGAGAGAGAGAGAGAGAGAGAGTCTTAATGCATGCAATGTATTGCACAACAACGCCAGTAAATTTCTCAACTGTATGTATGAGAAGATTATAAACAGAGATTACCAAAGAACTAACCTTTGGTAACACACCCACACACTCTGGTACAACAACGCAGCTATGCTGAAAATTACAGCTGTACATCTGTACAGCTGACTGGTATAAAACTCTGACACTGGAGACTCCTTCCATGAAGGTTAAATACAAAAACAACATTTGCACGTTTGAAAAAAAAATCTGTTAACAAACACGAATTGCATCACAATGAGCGCATTAACATACAACTGTGATGAAAGTGAACTATTTGCCTACTAGGGGGCAGTGAACACACTTGCCCGGAGCGGGGGGCAGCCCCAAACCACGGCACCCAGGGAGCAGTGGGGGAGTTAGGTGCCTTGCTCAAGGGCACTTCAGTCGTGTCTTGCCCTGGGCGGGGATCGAACCCACGACCTTCCAGTCAAGAGACCGGTTCCCTAACCACTAGGCCACGGCTGTGATGTGCAGCAGCAACAGTCAGCAAAACTTCATCAACACCTTCTGACCAATCAGAATCCATCGTTCGACAGTGCTGTGGTTCAACCATTTTTTTCACCCCAAATAGAAATTTACGATTTATTAAATATTTAATCCTAAACATAAATAAAAAAAAAAAATATTAAGACAAACTACTGTTCATAATGTGTAGCCTCTCCTTCCACGTTTTTCCCCTTCCTATGTGTGTGTGTGTGTGTGTGTGTGTGTGTGTGTGTATCTGACCAAACCAGTGAGGAGTGGCTACATAAACACTCACACCGAATATCTCAGTGTCCTCAGATCTGAGCTGCTTCTTTCCTCTCACTCATCACCAGCGCACGTAAGTGTTCTGTTTTTCTTCATCTCTGAAAAGCTTATAAGGATAATGTGTTCAAATAATGAATATCTGCAAGGTTATACAAGTGTAATACAAGCGTAATATAAAGTTTATTCATACAGATATATTTTATTAGTAACACGTTTACATCCATCTGTCTTGTTCTATATTGTGGAAAGGTCTTAGGTACTATATATTGTGTTTAGTACTAATTTTATTTTAAATAATTTTACATTTAGTTTAGAAATTCTGCATTATAAGATTATAAAATAATTATAAAATAATAATAATAATAATAATAATAATAATAATAATAATAATAATAATTATTATTATTATTATTATTATTATT
>JAOVVF010032437.1:0-7500 GCA_028565595.1 Duopalatinus emarginatus | reverse complement strand
CCATCAGTGGGAGATGATTGACAAAGGCCACACCTCCTTACTTGGTCTGAATCACAGAATGTTGAATCACGACTCTTGAACACACACCCACGAGCCTCAGCTGCCAGAACTGGTTGTTGTTAGATCTGTAAATGTAACACCGTGAATGAGACAGTGACGTGTGGTGCCCTCTAGTGATCATACATCAACATCATACAAATATATGAACATGTACAATTAATATCACTCTGTTTCTGTTTCTGTCTCTTTCTCTTCCCCGTCTTCAGGGCACTGGAGGAGCTCCATAGCACCATGTTCTACCTGGTCTGCTTAGTGCCATTGTGCATCACCGCTCTGCAGTTTTTCGTATGGAAGCCGTTCTCCATCAGAGACAGTCACACGACCGACTCGAAGTACGTAGAGGGATGAGTCCATGGAGACCTTCTGTTGTTCCAGTCTATATAATTACAGTCTATTTTTAGTATTAAGGGAATATAAAGGTTTAGGAAGTACTGTTTTTATTAGACATACTTTAACTACTGAAACACTAATGCTGGTTTGTTATAATGGCATTAGTTTGTAACTTTTACAACAAATAAGGAATCAAAACTAGATTTTTATCTTTTTATTGTGGTGGGTGGTGGAAGACTAAATGGAGACATTATAGATGATTATATTAATGTGATATATACTGAAATGTCCACTGTTGATTCTAGCAGTTTTATTGGGGTGCCAATAATTTTCAAACCATTATTAATTTAAAGAGTCTGAAGACAAAAGGTTATTTTTATTATAAGACATTTTAAATATCACCTTTATCTCAGGGTTATTGAACACATCTGAGATGCCATGCAGCGCTGGTGGTTCACCAGTCTAACACTGGGAAGGTCCCTCACGAGGCATGGACTCCACAAGCTTGTGGAAATATTTTGTTACTTCCTCCGTACTTCCTGTGTGGCATTCCGGATGTGTTCGGTAACGTTGAGATCTGGTGACTCAGGTGTGAATGACAAAACTCCAAACTCAGACGAGTGCTCCTCTACTCATTATTTGGCATCTCTACATGTGTGTGGTGGTGTATGGTGTCCTGTTGTAGATGTACCAGGGGTCCCAGGGAATGCCAGCTAAACAAACCTCAGACCACTGAGGAGCCACCACCAGCCTATATATTTTGCATAGGCACGTGTCTACCAGTTTTTCAGGCACTTCAGTGTATATATATATTTTTGCCACCTGTCCTTTTATAGCAGGTGAAATGTGGTGGGATGTTTCAGGAGTTGGGACCTGAACATAGACAACACAACCACAATGTAATATGGATATAATAATGTCTATTTGGCCTCCATTACATGTGAATAATTTCTGTTATACACTTGACCCAAATAGATTAGAGCTAAGATCACATGATGGCATGGCATGAAATCATTGGATACGTTAATTCCAGCCTGGCGAATGTTTACAGTACGGTGTGTTCTGATTGGTGGATGAGAAAACAAAATGAAGGATAGAGGATAAAACCCCCCTGTGTGCCTTTTCAGATGTGTGAACTGTAGTGTGTGAATGAGGATTTACGGTAGGAATGCTGTTGTATACGGTTATAAATGTCTTCTTTTTTTACTCCTTGCTGATGGCAGTAAATGGAACTAAGTGGTACTAAAGGTACTGTGGGACCAGAAGGGTGTGAGTTTAAATCCCAGGCAGGAAAGCGGTGGTCCAGGAAAAGAGGTGAACACTGAGCTGCTCGGCTGGATGGGATCCTAACTTGATTTTTTCACATTGACCTCGTATGATCTGCAGTATCTACCGTACAGCAGAAGATTGTTTACAAAACTTCTTTAAGTATTTTCTACACCCAGTGGGACTCATTTACAGAGCTGAATATTATATAAAAATAACCGAACAAAAGGTTTTCACCACATTTTCTTCGTATCATATTTCTTTGTGTGCTTACGTTGATCAGTGGGAGTCGGATGTAAAATTATGAGCTGATGGACACTTAGCCACGCCCATACATTCCATAAAAGGCAAATAAGCAATTGATCTTGCTAGTGTGAGCAAAAAGTAAAAGTTGTCTGTTGTAGCCGGTAGACGGCAGTGGCTGAGCTGCGTTATTGGAAAATGTAGCACATAATCCTTTCTCATTTTTAAGAAAATTATTGAATGGCTAGTCTTAATTTATGAATTTACAATTAATTTCTGTTTGATAAATGAGGCAGGACACATTTTCTACACATATTACCTTTTGTAATTTATATACACATAGGACATTTAATGTAAGTTTGTTCTCTATAGGAGTTTTTTGATGTTCAGTGTGGGAAAATAAATCATTACACTGTGTAACTCAATCTGATTATACATCATAATTTTTGTGATTTTTTGTTTAAAAAATAAAAAATTAAACAAAAGATACGTTTTGTTCATTTCATTTTTTTGTGTTCATATTTACGCAGGGTGACAATAACTCCTACCTAGCTAATTAACTATGTAAGAAATAACACATCTCCGGTGAGCTGAAATTAAAATGTGAACCACTCATTGATCACTGTGCTTGCACACACAAGGAATCTGACCTCAGCATATAACCCATCCATATGTGCAGTGAAACAGACCAGTGAACACACACACACACACAGACACACACACACGCACAGAGACACACCCCTATCCACACCCCTATCCATGGCTCCTATGGAGCAGTTGGGGTGTTAAGCTCAAGGGCACGTTAGTCATGTCCTGATGGTTCAGGGAATTGAACCAGTGACCTTCTAGTCATGAGGCTGCTTCCTTTCAGCCCATGGCTGAAAATAGTGATAAAGTGATGTGTCACCGTTACCACTCTGAGGTTAATTTCCCTATAACACCACATCCTAAACAGTTTTATTCGTCTTGAACCACAACTCACTGCCACTAATTACAATATATTATTTATTTATGTTATTAATTTAAGAATTTAAGACACAGCATCATATATATATATATATATATATCATATTTAATATAACCAACGTTAATTAACCACGTTAATTAAGACTTTTTGACCAATCACAAGTCCAGATCTTAAAAGCGCTCAGGTAGTAGCTTCTGTGACGTAGAGACTTTTATTTTGAAATTTGTAAACGTTAAACCGTTCCCGTCGGCCATCTTGAAACTGTTAGCGCTGTGTGTCAATCTTTAGCTAATGTGATTAAATAATGTAAATTAATTAAATACATATATATCATTTATATTTATTTATATAATTCTGTTTTATTGTAAAATTTTACACAAAAATATTTTTTTATTCACTGTTCGGTGCCTTTAGTGTTGTCAGAGGTAACTAATGCTCCTGACCTCGGTCTATTGAAGACATTTTCCCGGTAAGTCCTGCTAGCTAACTGCTAATGCTAATGCTAATGCTAACTCGTTAGCATAGTTAGCTAAGCTAGTTACTTTATTCCGCCGGCTTCGGTGAGCAAAACAGCTCCCAATTTAGCATTAATAAATGTTTTTTTTTAAATATTTATTTCCTACAAATGGTAAAATAATCAACTTTTATTTGAAAATGAACCTGAAAGGTAGCACTACAGATTTTAAAATCTATTAAACATGATATATGTTTATATATGTTGTTACCTGAGCTGTTCCTGAGGTACAACACAACACAGCTGAGGGCTAATGAGCAGGTTAGCTAATCTTTATTATTATTATTATTAATAATAAAAACTAGCAATCATATCTTATTATTATTATTATTATTATTATTATTATTATTATTATTATTATCAACTAGCAATAAATAGTAAGTAAAAATTAATTGGCAATTGAATACATTTTTTATTTGTTTATATAAAATTGTAAAACCTTAACACCTTAAAAGTTTCATCTTTTAATGCACAATTTTATATTCATTAATTTAATTTTAATGTGAATGAAATATATATATATATTAGGACATTGTAAACTAGCTAAATTATGGTTAATCATTGAATTAGTTTGGATTTCTTTTCTTAATTAATAATAATTTATATTTATAGTGAGTTTAATTTTTAACTTTTGTTAATAATAATATTATATAAATAGTTTTCTATGTCTTACTATATTAAGATTAGTATATTAATATTTTAAATTCATAAAATGATTAATACAAACAATTAGGACATTTATGATTTATAATAATAATTATTATTATTTCGCATAAATATTTTCGCATAAATATTATTTTTGTCGACTTAATGAGATATTAATATTCTGTTTGTTAAACTGAACGAGTTTGTTGAATTAGTTTCACCTTACCATGATTAATGGAGATAAGATCAGAGCAGAAATCATATCATTAAAACCAATGGCTTGAAAAAGGGAATTGAAGATGTTCTCCAAACATTTCTCCAGTATTTCCTCAACATTTTGTTCAATAGTAATAATAATAATAATAATACAGGATTACTAACCTTATTTAAATCCATTCTTAATTGTTCTTTCTAGATGTACGTGCTAAATATCTGAAACATGAAACTGAAATGTCAGAGCTGATAGAAACTCCCCTGCATTATCATGGCTGTATATTATATCTGAGATCTGAGCGTGTGGGTGTTATATTTTTGTTTTCTCTTTTTGTGTTTGTTTTAGTTATGAATCCTCAGATCCGACTGAATGTCATGCATCTAGAGGATCAGCTTCCGACGCCCCTGGATCTCACCAAGCAGATCTCACAGGCTCTGGATCTGGTAAAGAAGAAGTCGAGCCAGAGAGGCCGCACCTCAGGGACAGACGGTATCTGTTCTCCTTGCTCAGAGTTTGGGTACGAGTCTACATGTGTGCCTTTAAGCACCTCACTACCAAACGGTCTCCCTCACCAACCTGTGGAAACGCTGATATCTGCTGCGGAGAACGCCTCGCCTAATGATGGGACTATAAAACTAACCAAGCGCAACAGGACAAAGGGGGTGGAAAGGGAAAGGAACAGCACAGGAGTTCAAAACGTTCCTTCTTCACGCTCCCATTCCCGGACCTTATTACCTGCTGTTGAAACGTTGTCGTCTGAGTGTTCCAAATCTGGACAGATGGAATGCTTTTCCAGCGAAGACAGCAGCATTATTGAGGTGACTCCAAGCATTCCGACTACCAGGAAAAAAGAAAGGCACCTGGTACAATTGGATTTTCTCCAGGATAGTGACTCTGTGGAATCCAGACACATAGTGTCTACCTCAGAAGCAGAAAATGCAGACTACTTTAAACCAATACTGAACGGCTCTGGATCATCATCATCATCATCATCTTCACTGTCATCGTCGAGCCAGAAGATGGCGCCAGCGACTAAGAAAATCAGAAGTAAACCACGCAAAAGGTCTACAGTGAGCAAGAAAGCGTCGGCAAATGTGGAGAAGAGAAGGAAGAAGAAGAAGCGCTCCGGTTCGTCCTCAACGCCGTCTGCATTTCCTTCCCACGAACCTGAGATCAAACTGAAGTACGCGAGCTGCAAGGAAGAGAAGCGAGAAGGCAAAGGGAGCACCTTCACACCATATGTCCGTATGGAGTTCTCAGCATGCACTGTGGTCAACTTTGAGGAAGAAGTTGACTTCAAGGTGAAGAAGCACCGACAGCCTGCCCTGTCCCCCGGAACGGTCCCCGCTACGTCATGTTTACAAGTGGGACGTCTTGGGTCAGAAGGCAGGCATCAGACCGGCGAGCTGTGCTGCCTGTGTGGCCAGGCGGCCAACACCACGGGTTTGGGGGACTTGCACGGACCGTACCATCCCTGCAGACCTGACATGGATTTCCTAATAAACGGACACAATGATGCCGGGGTGAAGATGAAGCGGTCATCAGATGAGGACGGAGAACGCTGGGTTCATGAGGACTGCAGTATCTGGTCAGCAGGCGTTTTCCTTGTTAAAGGACGGCTGTACGGATTGGACGAGGCAGTCAGACTCGCGCAAGAAGCTGTGAGTTTGTTTCTGTTTTTCCAAGGCAAACTTTTATGTTCAGGTAAACAGGTCAGTGCGAATCAAACCCCGAAGAACTTTTATAAACCAATAAAAAAAGACTAAATCCTGCTCTGTATGGTGCGAAACATCTCCAGAGTGCTCATTTCTAAATAAGAAAAAAACAACCAGCTGAGATTTAAATGTCACCTGCATTATTATTAATTCAGCAATATGTAAATGATCACAGTTAGTGAGAGCTGGCATGTCATTGGTCACATTGCAGACCTAAGGATATCTCTGCAATATAATACTCCTATTATATTGTTATAATACTATAATAATTCCTCCAATACTCCATTAGTAGTCCTCCTATATGAAGCCAATATTCCACCAATTTTTCTCTAATATTCCACCAATATCCTGCCAATATGGTTTTCAATATTCCAACAATATTTTACAAGTATTCCTCCAATATTCACTTTGTGTGTTTGTGCAAGTTTAGAGTTCATTAAGTGTGTGAGTTTAGCATTAATAAATAACTTGTAGTTCATATTAGATGTTTAATAGCTTCATTAGTTTATATCAAGAGTAGTACAGATCACTGTAAACAATGGATTAACAATGTCCATTGTTAAAAACGCTATACAAATAAAATTTAATTGAATTGAAATTGAACTTGATACGTAACCAGAGACAACGAGTGACCAGCGTACAGGTCTGTGTAAACCTCATAAATAATCTGTGCATAAGAGTCACTGAAGAGGAACGAAACAAATCCTTGACTATTTCCTGCAAATATAAAAGTTACAGAACCTAAACAATCGATTTCAGATTGAAATTCAGTAAATGGTGTTAAGGAGCCATTAAAAGCTCCAGAAGCTGGGTTCTCCGTGTTGGTGTGGTGATCATCAGTGCCGTATAAATGCTTGGCTGTGAGCTACACACAGTCGGATCATGTTGTTGTAGCTGAAGTATTTAAAGTTGGACTGGTCTGGGTGAATGTTTCAGGTGTGCTCCTGGTGCCACAGATGTGGTGCCACCCTGGGATGCTTCTTCAGAGGCTGCCCCAATAAATACCATTACCCCTGTGCTCTTCAGGCCGGTAAGATTTGAAATGTAACAATATCTCCAACACTGCCCTTACTTAAATCAGATCAGATTCAGTGGTATCTGAAATACTGAATCATTACCTTAAGATTCTAATTCAGTGATATCATCTGATATCAGATATTAGATTACATTCTCCTTTTTGTCTGGATGTTTTGCTGCTCAGTCCTGCATTAAACTGTGTTCAGTCTGTGTTCAGTCTGTGTTCAGTCTGTGTTCAGTCTGTGTTCAGTCTGTGTTCAGTCTGTGGTAATCTAACTGTAGATGAAGTCTTCAGCTGATTTATGTTTGTGTAAGATGTATGTAAACTAAATTTCACATACCTGAAGTGTTTTACTGTCTCACATGAAAGAAAATATCATCTCTTACAGAATGTGTGTTTAATGAGGAGAACTTCACTCTGAGGTGTCCAAAGCACAAGGTACAACACACTCACACTCACATATACACTTACACACACTCACATATACACTTACACACACTCACATATACACTTACACACACTCACATA
>JAOVVF010032435.1:0-10388 GCA_028565595.1 Duopalatinus emarginatus | reverse complement strand
ATTTACTCAGATTAAACTTTTGATCTGTCATCTATGTTCTATTACGAATAAAATATTGACATTTGCCATCTTCACATTATTGCATTCAGTTTTTATTCACAATTTGTTTAGTGTCCCAACTTTTTTGGAATCCAGTTTGTAAATATGAAATGAGAAAAAAACAAAAATAATTCATAAACTTTAGGCTTCTTGGTAGGCAGGTAAATGGGTGGGTGGTTATTGGGAAAATGACAGGCAGCAGGTGTGTTTCAGAGAACCTTTGAAACGTAAGGTGTCTGAGCTGATATCCACTGAACACCTACAGCTCTTTCTAGAGCCAGCTTATCCTTTTTGAGATTGACGTCTGTTATCTGACTGAAGCCAATCCAGATTTGCTGTTATTCACCCATTTCGTCAGTCTCAATCCTACTGCATTCATACAGCACATTTCAGACAGCCATCTATGTAAAAACATTTGGATGGTATTCAGCACCTGGGTTTTGCTTGAATTTTAGGATGACTCCTAAAAGAGTATTTGTCAGATCGGTTTGCGATAACTCTGATGGAGTGCGGTCAAGGACTACACAGATTATCTCTCAAGGAAGAAACCTTGAGAGGAAACAGAGAGTGAGGTATGTATGCAGTTGTTACATAAAATGTATGTTGCGCAGAGAGCAAGCAGAAATTCCAGCAAACTAGCTAAAACAGCATAACTACAAGGGAGAACTAGAAGGTGACAAAGACATGAGGGCACTCTGGGCCACCTCCATCATCATCAAACTTTAGTGAATGCATGAGAGTGGTAGTGGTGGTGGTGGTGGCTCTGTAAAAGAAGGATCTGTCCTTCTACGAATAAAGTTCGCTCAGGTATTGTGGCATGAGACCGTTCACTGCTTTATAGGTCAATAGTGGTATTTTATAGTCAGTTTGAGATTTAAGTGGTATCCTAGTGATATTATCCTAGTGACATAAGCTTCAGAAGAAAGACTGGAATCGCACAATATCCACAATAGTCCCAACGCTGCAGGAACAAGACAAATGCAATTTACAAACATTTAGTTTCCAATTAACTCCTGGCAGAACAGGTGGGTTTTTAGCCGGCGTTTGAAGACAGCAAGTGACTCTGCTGTACAGACATCAAGGGGAAGTTCATTCCACCACCTTGGTTCCAGAACAGAGAAGAGTCTGGATGTTTGCCTCTTATGTGTCTTGGATGATGGCGGGTCAAGTTGGGCCATACTTGAAGCACAAAGAGCTCTAGGTGTGTTCCTGGCATTAACCATTGCCATTAGGTAGGAGGGAGCTGAACCGTTTTCGGTTCTGAAAGCCAGCAGCAGGGTTTTATATTTATTCAAAGAAAATTATTCAGCATCCAGTTTCTAATGTCCTTCACACATTTCTCAACTTTACTAAACTGGTGTGTCTCGTCTGGATTTGCTGACGCATGTAACTGTGTATCATCATGTAACTGTGTATCATAACGGTAAAAGCTGATACTATGTTTACGAACAATATCAGAATCAGAATCAAGTTTATTTTGTAAGTATGGTTACACAAACAAGGAATTTAGTTCTGATAGTTGGTGTCTCTCTAGGTACAGTAATTTTGAAAAGTAGTGTACATATAATTTAAGACAATATACAATTTACAAACAATATACATCAATACAAACAATGTGCAGACAATATACATAAGGTGCAGGAGTGTTGTTGTGCAAACAGTAATGGAAGGGATTGTGGTGTTAATCAGTTGTTTATGAGAGTGATTACACTAGGAGTGCACTAGCCTGCTGGAGGGGAGAAGTTGGAAGAAGCTGCAGGGTGAGAGGAATCTTTAATGATTTTCCTGGTTCCTAAGCTGTATAAGTCCCGGGGACTGGGCAGGGGAGCACTAATGATCTTTTCTGCTGTCTTTAATGTTCTCTGCAGTTTGTCCCTATCCTGTTTTGGGGCGGTTTTAAACCAGACTGTGATGGAAGTGCACGAGACAGGTTTGAGGATTGCAAAGTGGCAGCAGTTCCTGTGGCAGTCAATGAATCCTCAGCAGAAAAAAAAACATCCTCAGCTAGGCTCCCATTTCAGGTCCTGGGAAATTATTGTTCCCAGAAATTTGAAGGTCTCCACAGTTGACGTAGGGCTATTGTATAGACCGATGACCATAATGTTGTTTACACAGTTGAGGAGTTTAATAACTGGGTCTTTTGAGGTGCAGTCATTTGTGTAGATGGAGAAGAGCAGTGAGGAGAGAACACAACTCTGGGGCACCAGTACTGATTGTTTGTGTGGTAAAAGTTGCTTCCCGCCTGCTGTCTGTCAGGAAGCTAGAAATCCACTGGCAAATGATAGGTGATACAGTGAGCTGGGAGAGCTTGGACTACAGGATTTTTGGGTTGATGGTGTTTGGCCAGTCACTGTGTTTTGATGTTGACTGCATCATCCACTGACCTGTTTGCTTGGTAGGCAAACTGCAGGGGGTCCAGCGGGTTACCTGTAACATTCTTCAGGTAGGCCACCACCAGTCACTCAAAGGTATTCATGACCACATATGTCAGGGCAACAGGCCTTTTATCATTTATTCCTGTGATGGAGGCTTTCTTGGGGACCGGGTTGCTGGTGGAGCATCTGGAGCAGGAGGGCTCTGTTGAAGATCTGTGTGAAGATTGGGGTGAGTTGATCGGCAAAGGCTTTTAGACAGGAGGGGGAGACGCTGGTGCTTTACTTGGCTTTTGTTTCTTGAATATTTGGATCACATTCTCTTCACATAAAGTAAGTGAATTCCTCCCTCTCAAACATACAATAGAAGTTGTTCAGGTCATCAGTCAGGTCTTTGCTTGCTTCAGCAGGGTGGGTTGGTCTCCTGTAGTTTGTAATGTCTTACAGGCCTCTTACATTTACAGATGTCAATTGCTAAGTTGATATCTTGGAGTATCTGAAGCTAGTGAAGGTAAGTCAGGATTCGAGAACTCAAACCAGAATCCTACTAAAAAAGAGCCATATAATATCAATTATCCAAAAACGTTCTATACTAGTCAACCTGCAGAGAGAACAAGATAATATCCACAATAGTCCCAATGCTGCAGAAACAAGACAAATGCAATTTACAAACATTTAGTTTTCAATTAACTCCTGGCAGAACAGGTGAGTTTTTAGCCGGCGTTTGAAGACCGCAAGTGACTCTGCTGTACAGACATCAAGGGGAAGTTCATTCCACCACCTTGGTTCCAGAACAGAGAAGAGTCTGTATGTTTGCCTCTTATGTGTCTTGGATGATGGCGGTCAAGTTGGGCCATACTTGAAGCACAAAGAGCTCTAGGTGTGTTCCTGGCATTAACCATTGCCATTAGGTAGGAGGGAGCTGAACCGTTTTCGGTTCTGAAAGCCAGCATCAGGGTTTTATATCTGATACGGGCTGCTACAGGAAGCCGGTGAAGTGTTTGCAGGAAGGGGGTGACTTGGGGAGGTTAAAAACAAGTTGAGCTGCTGCATTCTGGATCAGTTGCAGGGGCCTGATGGCACGAGAGGTGCAGTAGTCCAGTCTTGAGATGACAAGAGACTGGACTAGTACCTGGGCAGCTTCCCTTAAGAGAAATGGTCGAATTCTCTAAATGCTGTGAAGGAGAATTCTGCATGACTTAGCCAAGTTAGCAACATGACCAGAGAAGGAGATCTGTTCATCGACAACAACTCCTAGACTACGTACCTCTGTAGCTGGAGTGATCAGGAAATCAAGCGATCATGATTACATCTAGTTACTTCTGGGATGTAAAGCAGCTCTGTCTTGTTAGGGTTGAGTTTGAGATGGTGGGCAGCCATCCATGAAGCAATGTCTGCTAGACATGCTGAGATTCAAGCTGAGACCTGCGTATCAGAGGGAAGAAAGGAAAGGATGAGTTGGGTGTCATCAGCATAGCAGTGGTCAGAGAAGCCGTGAGAAGTGATGACATTTCAGGAGATGTATCATGCTCTGCGGGTGCATGATGGCCTCAGAAGGCGGAGAAACAAAGTGGCAGATCATATTGACCTTCTCTTTAAAGATGGATACAAAATCCTTGGGCAGTAAACGAGGTGGGGGAGGTTTGAGGAGGGAAGAAAAGATACTGAAAAGCTTGTGTGGATCTGATGCCGATGTTTCAAGCTTCTCTTTGTAGAAGAAGGATTTCGCAGTGATAACATCCTTCGAGAATTTGGTAAGTAGAGTTTGGTATGAGAGAAGGTCAGGTTCGTACCCTGATTTCCTCCACAGCCTCTCTGCCATTCTTAGTTCTTGTTGGTTGCTGCGCAAGATTTCTGTCAACCAGGGAGCAGAGGGTGCAGATCTAGCAGATCTGGAAGAAGGGGGACATAAAAGATCAATAGATCTTAGGAAGAAGAGAAAGGTATCTGTTGCAATGTCCAGGGGGAGAGTAGAAAAAGAGTCAGGAGACGGAAGAGCAGTGGTAATAGAAGTGACACGGTGAGAGGAGGAGACAGGTATTGGAGTTTGTGTTAGCTGGGGTGAGAGTTGGAAGGGAGAGAGAGGGAGAAGTACAGAGAGTAATGATCAGAGGGGTTACTTCTAGTCCTGTTACTGAAGCAGATCTAGTGAACACCAAGTCCAGGATGTTGCCTGCCCTGTGTGTTGGAAAAGACTGACTTCACACTGATGGAGGGTTATTTCCTAAAAAAACATTCCTCAGCTTCTCAGAGTAGCTTCTTTTAGCAACTCTGATCTCTTTAGTCAGTGTGGTCCTGGCCTCCACTTCTGCAGGCCTCCTATTTGGCCTGACAAAGCTGTCTCAGATTGGCAGTGAACCATGGTTTGTTATTATCGTATGTCAAAAAGTTTAGGTTGGCGCACACACACACACACACACGTCTTCACATAAGCTGATGTAGGATATTACAGTGTGATTGAATTCATCCAGATTGTCAGTTGCAGCCTCAAAAAGACTTCAATCAGTGCAGTCAAAACATTTCTGCAGTTCCTGCTTTGCCTGTCTGGTCCATTTCTTAGCTGTTTTCACCACAGGCTTTACAGATTTTAATTTCTGCCTCTAGGTTGGTATGAGATGAACCAGGCAGTGATCAGAATGTCCCAAAGCTGCCCAGGTAGCAGAGTGATATGCATCCTTATTAACTGTGTAGCAGTGGTCCAGTATGTTGTTTTCCCTGGTGGGACAGTTTATGTGCTGTTTATAATTTGGTGAGTCCAAATGTTTCTGTTTCAAGCCTGATATCTGTTTGGCTAGGATTTGTAGTGCTTGATTGACCTGAGGTGGGACGTAAACATAGACGCGGATGAACAAGACAAACTCCTGCAGTGAATTAAATGGCTTGCAGTTAATGTTTCTATGTTTGGGCTGCAGAACTTACCCAAAACTGTGACATTTATACACCAGCTTTCATTGATATAGAAGCAAATTCTGTCTTTCATTTTCCCTGAAAGCTCCATTACACGTTCCGCCTGTGTAAATTAGAACCCGGCAGATGTACTTCAGTGTAGAGGATGGATTTACTGAGCCAAGTTTCGGTAAAGCAAAGAGCTGTAGTCCCTGTTTGTTCTGTTAAGGGGATTCAGTTTAATAGAAATGCCTTTATCCAAGCTAGGTATAGTAACCAACCTCCTTTATTTCACCTTTGCCTTACTCTAATCTTAATTTTATTGTACACTGATATGACAAAAATCATGGGATTGGAGTATGTAAATTGATTTTGTTGTGGTGTTTCCTTAAAGGACAACTTACAATGCCCACACCTGTATAAGTTGTAAGGTGTTATCTTGTGAATGAGGTTAAACACTTGCCAGCATATTCATGGCAAGGCGTTCAAAGTTCAACTATGAGAGTTCGAACTAGGCAAGATAGTTGATGCCATATAGATGGGGCATTCGATTTTCGAATTGTTGTGATCCATACTGTCAAGTGTGTACTGGGAATACATCATAGAAGGCATTACCTCTAACAATGGACACTGAAGTGGCTGCCCATGGGTGCTTGATGATCCTGACCAGTGGCTTCTGGCTAGAATTGTCTGTGTGAACAGACAAGCGACTCTGGCAGAAATCACATACACATTCAATATAGCACCTTCCCTACACCCATATTCTCTCCACCCTGAATCAAGCCCACGACACCTCCAGAAGGCTCAGCAGTGAAATCTGTGAAATCAATGTTTTGGCCTCTCATCCACATGAAAATAGTGTTTAAGGACATGGAAACCAATATTTCTAAAATGCTTTTTAAAGTAAAATAAAAAAAAAGGGTTTCTGTGTATTTGTGAACATGTAAAACAGAGCAGTTTAAAAACATTGCCGTCACATTACAAATCATGCATGCCCATTGCTGCTTTGTTTAATAAGCATGCAGATACAACTACAACATTAATAGCAGATACACAGTATACTGATCCTTTATTTGTACACCGGTTAGCTGGTTAGCCGGCGTATCTTTGAAGTGTGTACACAAATATTTTGAGAAAAATTTCAGTTTAAGATATATTTATATTAATGTGGACAAGGGTGTAAACTGTTAAACACGTGGTTGCACTTTATTTTAGAATGTACTCAACATTCGAAAGCAAATTAAAATTTATTAGTATAGCAGTTTTACAAAGCAAAGCAAAGCAAAGCAGCTTTATAGAAATACAGTATTTAGACAATGTGGCTAGGAAAAACAGTGGCATTCCTCAAACCTGGAGTAAGAAAACTTATAAGGAGGACCCATTCTTTTTTGGTCAACTGAACTACACATTTTCTCCCTGGCATGCACTGCAAGTCCATGGGTTAGAAAAATACTGATAACTATGAATACTGCAGTACTTCATGATGTGATGTTCAACACAACTAGTACTAAAAACTGCTTGAGTGTATCGTTCTATTTATATCCCTGACCACTAGATTTAAGCAGATCTTTATTTATCATATTTGGTTTAAAAGACTTCAATGAACCACAATTTTTTCAATTCAACCATTTTGTCATTATTCATATTGACAGTGTATGCTCAGATGTATACCACATCCTACCCAGGTATACCTGTCAGACTGACATGCCAAAGATGAAACTGATAAATACTGATTGCATCCGTATAATTATGCAAGTTTAACAAATGTTTGCACACAGAGGAATGTGACCTCCGCATTTAACCCATCCATGCAGCGAAACACACACACACACACATGAACACACTTGCCCAGGCCAGGGGGAGCCTTAAACCATGGCACCTTGGGAGAGGGGGCACTTCAGCCGTGTTTTGTCTGTTGTCAGAATCAAACCCGGGACCTTTCAGTCACAAAACTGTTCCACAACGACAAGGCCACAGCTGCCCCAGATGAGACCCTATGAATCATGAAACTTCTGTCATGATACATAATCTATGGCTGGCCAATATGCAGGCACCCTAGCTATGCTAGAGACATACACCAAGTAACATACTCATTAAAGCATCAACTTTAAAGACCTCTTCTGTCTTTTCAGGGCCTTCTGTTTTTTAGATATTTTACCTAGGAATCAGCAAAATATCTAAGATTAAGACAAAATAAGAACTAATTCAATTTTTTTTGTAATTACACAACCATGCACTTCCCTTTTTAGAACCTGATTCTGGGGATAACCATCTTCTGTAAAATCCAAGTAGCTTGAGTAACATAGCGATCATATAAATAGCTAAATCAACTTCAAATTAAATCAGAATCAGAATCGAACTTTATTGGCCAAGTATGCTCACACATACAAGGAATTTGTGTTTGGTTACAGTAGCTTACAGTGCACAATAACTGACATTACAAAGTAACAAAAACATCCAACCTAGCCATCCACCTCCACACACGCACGCATGTGCGCACACACACCCACACACATACCTGTAAACTTAGAATGTGCAGAATTGTATATTTACAGTAAAGTGCTGGGTGCATCAGTAAAGGACCTAAATACCTTTTCTCAGTTCAATTTTTCAGAGTATTTACCTCAGTCAGTGAGTAAAAATTTTGAATGTATATTAGACTTAATCATAGTTACAGTCTGAGTTGGAGCTCTGCATTCATTCCCACACCCACAGCTTTTGTTTGAATTACTCATGAACTCATCATTGGATAGATATGGAAAACACATCACACAAACAAGTAAAATCTGAAATTTGTAATGATGCTAATCATTAATCTTGATTTTGAGTTGAATAATTCATAATGCCTATCCCATTACAACATACAAATTATCACAATTAACAGCAGTGCTCACCCTCTGATGAAAGGATAGCTAATTTTCTGTGAATGAAATTACTCTCTCTAACAGGGGGCTAACATAACATCTCAGTTGGTATGAAAAAAGTACAATCATGTATTTAGGTTGGAAGTGCACGAAATGAGTTACCATGTGGAGTTGCCTGAAAAGGATGTTTCAGTACATGGCGTTCTCTGAAGACTAGAGATGCAAAGACCGATTATTTTTTTGATTAGTTGATTAACTTGATGACTAATTTATATTTTCTTTATATTTCAATATTTTCTTTATCATCGTTTTTTAATAAAACATACTATGTACTTCAAGACACTATTCTGCAATAAAAAATACCTCAGTGTTAACCTCAGTGTTACTGCTTTGAAGTTTACACTGCTTTGCTGATTCTCAAAAAGAGAAACACAAAAAAGCACATTAGAATACTAACGATAGTGGCATATTTAACTTAGCCTGCTGTCCATTATGCTGTGTTGTCAGATCAAGAAAATACTGAAGTTCAGATTCAGATAGCTGTGACAGTTTTATTTAATCACTGTTTGTCATAGCAACCCTTTACCTGGGTTATCAATATTTTTACCTAAATACACTTACTAGACTAGAAAAATTAAAATGGTTACAATTTGTATTGTTTTAATCACTGGACTGCATGTTATGCAAGAAAAATAATTAAAACTATTAACAGGCTGTAGCAACAGGCTGTTATGTTAGTCAAAGCTATTCTCTCACTCATACATGGCTATTAAAATAAAGAGTAAAATATAAGACTGAAGAACAATAGACAACAATGTTAGACAATGCATGGTGTAACGTTACCAGAAGAGCAGCAGTTCAGAAATGACTTTTAGCATGAGGTGATGAAGACACAGTGAGAATATCAACTTGGGTGACTACTACTAATAAAATCACATTGTATGTGTTAATTACCTCGACAAGTTGCCCCAGCCCTACTGCTGACATCACCTTAAAGCAACAGAATTTTTTTTAACCTATAGTTTCTCCTTCTTTATATTTTATTTTAAAAAACATGGTTTACTTTTACAATATTTACATACAACACGCGTCTATATACACGTTTATATACAACATCTCTTTTTAAATAAATCACATTCCTTATTCACTGCTTTAGTGACAGGATTTCATTGAATAAAAGGCAATAAGGGCAATAAGCACAATCTTTTTTAAATTTCCAATCCTAGATTATTCTATTATCTTTACTGTTAGCATTTCATTGTGAGATACATATAAAAAGCTAATTTCAGAAGATGCAAACCAGATGCTGTTGCTGGATAATGGATAATACCTGCCAAAGGTGGTCCAAGCAGAGACAATCCAATGAACAGGGTCATAGGAGCCCAAGACTGGGGGTATTAGGGGTAAAGTTTAACCCTTAGATCCACAGAAGGATCTGTTGCTAGATACCACATCTTCAAAGTGTCATGGCTGTTTTGACAGCTGTATAGGCAGGCTGGTTTAAAGGTATGGCTTATCAGTATATTTATGTATGTATACATACATCATACATAAAAAATGTATACATATTGGTTATGGCTCTATAATTGTATAGGGTTTGTTTAGCTAGTATGCAATGAGACCTCTAATGTGAACAACTACAAACATCTCAAGTGAATTTTGTGTGTACCTCCTTTATGATGAGTTAAACCTGTTCATGTACTACATTCATTCAGATAGGCCTCTTCCAACAGGACAATGCAACACCACACATGTCTAGAGATGCCTGATTATCATTAAAGGAACACTTACCTGATTTTGGGGTTTGTCATTCCCCAAGTCATTTAATGTTATTGAACACATCTCGGATGCCATGCAACATTCTGTGGAAAACAGAAATCCTACACCTTGGAATTGTGGACTGCAGGAAGTATGGTGTTTATTGCTTATAGTATACATGTATACGTGAGTGTGCTGTGCTTTTCACCTATTTTTATTCTGGTAATGGACATAAAAAAAGAAACTAGTGTTGATATTGTGTTGTGTAAAAGGATAACTGGGAGATATTTTGCTTTTAAATGAAGTTTTGTTATGTCTCAGGGGAGTTTATTTTAATCGTGTATGGGTGGGTGGGTGCACAGTAGAGGTCTGCACTGGGATCGGGTCCCACTGGGTCCCGCGGGACCCAACGCAAAACTTGCGGGAACGGGCGGTTTGCACTTAGCGGCGGGCGGGAGCGGGCGGCTAA
>JAOVVF010032434.1:0-10390 GCA_028565595.1 Duopalatinus emarginatus | reverse complement strand
TTAGCCAGGATGACTGGTGATGGTTTCTTGCAGAGTTTGCAGAGGAGCCAGCAGCTTGCTAACCGCTACAGACACCGGTGTCTGTAGCAGAATACCACTTAATTTAAAGAGTTAGTGTAACTAATTATGGCCAACACAAGACAAGAAACAAGCCTACGGACCAATATAGGTACTAATTACACTGCTAAACTATCAGAATCTAGTTACAAAGTTCTATCTTACAGGAGCCTACCTCACTAGCAGAAGACAGATCCAAGATGTAACGGCACGATCCAAGATGTAACGACAGATTTTGATGCTACGGGACAAAACTTAGTCAGAGTACCAATTTCCAGCTTTGTATCATGTTTAGAAATTAAGATATGACCCTTCTAAAACTCTTACGGATCATAGTGGCAAATCACGAGTGGCACCCAAATTTAAAGATTGCATAACTCTGGTAGTAATGGGAATTATACCCCATGATTTTGTGGGTAATCATTACTCCTCATAAGATTTTCATCAACATCTGAGATTGTCACTTGGGAAGTTTTTTGGTTGATTTGGCACGGAATGACCCACCTCACAATTTATACAGGAGTAGGCATTCCCAAGCCATCCCCTGAGGTAACCTCTGAGGTCATTTAATTACATACTGCTGTCCCACGGCACATCAGTGTATGTTTAACTGACTGAGGGATGGTTCAGTGCACTGTTCTGTCTACACCAATTAATTATAAATTATATTTGTAATGTGATACTTTTGGGAAAGCCATAAACTGTGGCATCCTGACAGACCTGGGTTTTAAATACTCAGTGTTCAGGCCGGTAGTATGCTTTAACACATAATAAAGTTTGAAATAAATTTTAAAAAGCTGTTATAGTAAAATAATCTACCAGCGTTGGCATGATTTGGCCTGACACAAGGTTGGACTTACTATTAGGTTGGATTTACCACATACAATACACTGGAGTGCCAGAAAAATTTGTATAGACGAGCTTATGCAAAATACATGGGGACCCCTGGTACATGTAAAAACGTCTCTGACAGATGAACACTATGTGTGCCTCCTTTCTGACAAGTTACATTCGTTCATGTCCTGCATTCATTCTGATGTGTTTGGCCTCTTTTAACAGGACAACGCACAAACACACGCATCCAGAGACACCAAATTATGGCACTTCAGTACAAACAGTTTATAATATTAAATTAACTGTAAAATATTAGATGTTTTATATTATAATGATATAAAATATATTGTTACAAGAACAATAGTAATATGCAAAGTATACAGGGCTGACTATATAGAATACACACTTACAGAGCACTTTAGTAGAAACACTTTACTCACACTGGGTAGGTCCCTTTGCTCTTACCATTCCATCGCACTGATTCCAGAAGATGTTTCATCTTTAAACATTTCTTTAAGATTTTGGTCTATGTTGACCAGATTGACTGTTGTATCCCGTCTGTCTCCAGGTTAAGCACTTTGACATGCTTTTCTGCTCACCACAGTTGTACGGAGTGATTATCTGAGTAGCCGCTCTGTCAGCTCGAACCAGTCTGGTCATTTTCCATTGACCTCCTTTACCAGCAAGGTGTTTTCGACTACAGAGCTGCCGCTCACAGGATGTTTTTTCTTTATTCTGAGTAAACTGTAGAGACTGTTCTGTGTGTGAAAATCCCATGAGATCAGCAGTTAGAGAGATATAGAAACCAGAACCAGCCACATCTGGCAACAACGATCATGCCGTGATAACTGAGGTCACAATTTCCCCCAGTCGTCAGGTTGATGTGAAGATTATCTGAAGCCGCTGCCGTGTGTCTGCATGGTTTTATGAATTACACTCCTGCCATGTGATTGGCTGATTACATAATTACAAGAATGAGTAGGTCTACAGGGGGGTTCCTAATAAAGTGCACATGCCTGGGCTTACAAGCGTGTATATATGTATATGTTTAAATCAAACGTTGTGAATTGTTGGTTGTGTTAAATGCTACAAAACCAACCTGTTAAGCAGGTTTTCCATCAGCCATGACCCTGATGCACGCTGGTACAAACACACAGTAATTACCTCCACCCCTTATTCAGCCAACGGGAGAAGTGAGCTTTCATAAGATGTACTTGTGTTGCAAAACCATGGTCACATGACCTGCTCTCAGCTTTTATAGTATGAGAGGAGGATTCCATGGATAGTGTGTTTTTGATATGATACACCTGATTTCACTGGTTATCTACGTTAAATGCTCTTAATGTTTTTTTTTGTGCTAGGGGTAAATGTCAGTATTTCTGAAACCAGTTCAAAATTTCACTTTCATTTTTTCATATCTCTTGAGAGCTCTTATTAACACACACTCAAGGCCTTTTATGTGCCGTCTAAACCTTTGTAGTTTTGTGAGTGTGCCTCATTTTAAAAATACTGCATGCCATTCTTAGGAATCTGGGGTTGTAGGTACAAGCCTCACTCTGGTCTTTGGTCTATTAGGGGTTTGGTGTGTTCTCCTCATATCCATATCCATATCCATTTCCTGAAAAAAACACAGTAGGCTTATTGGTTATGCTAATTTGTCCCTAGGTGTAAGAGTGTGAGTGTATGAGTGTGTGCTTGTACATGGTACCCTGTGATGGATTGGCACCCTGTCCAGGGGGTATTCCTGCCTTGCTCTAATCTGCTAGGTTCTAGACAAACTGTGACCCTGATGAACTAAGCGGATAAGATAATGACTGCCTGACTGACTGAGTGACTGTATGTCAGTCTTTGCCAGGTCACTGGTACATCAGTCTAATACTTGGTTGGTCCCCCTGTAGATCTAAAGAAATACAATGGAGCATGGACTCCACAAGCTTGCGTAAGTATTCTGTTCTCAATGAACACCATACTTCCTTCAGAACGGTCCACAACTCTGAGATCTGGTTACATAGAAGGGAACGACAAAGCCTCAAACTCAGATGAGTGTTCCTCTAATCCTAATTTGAGTTTTATTTGCGTTATCATAGCTGTCCTGCCAGTTTGAACCCTCTATTCTCCTCTCTCAAACTCTCTTAAAAGTTAGTTCCACCCACAGCACTGCCGCTCACATGCTGTTTTTTGTTTTTCAAGCCATGCTGTTGAATCTCTGATGTGTGAAGATCATATCAGATCAAAATCAACAGTTTAGCAAGCACTCAAACCAGCCCACCTGGCACCGACAACCATGCGTGTATCAAAATCACTGAGCGCACACGTTTCCGTATTCTGTTGTTTGATGTTTAATGTTTGCACGTTAACTAAACGTGGAGGCGTACAGCTGTTCCGTTGTGAGTAGGTGCACTTTATAGGCACAAAATGAGTAACTGTTGTTGTTATTACTCCCATTCACAGCCATACAACCATAAGGGATGCAGTTGCAGATGTTGCTGGTGTGACGGACCATTCTCAACATAGCAATGACAGATTGAATGTGCATGTACATGTGTGATATGCATTATATAACTACCTCATACTATATACACTTACAGACTTCAGCTACAGTTGTTATACAGATGTTATAAAGGTATTTCTCTTATAATTCACCATATCACAATTTTAGTGGATCAAAAGTTTTATACATGTGTTTAGTATTTTGAAGTATTACCTTAATTTTGTTTAACTTGGGCCCAATGTTCCACATGTTTCTCACAAAACGTTGCAAAAATTTGGGCCCATTCGTCCAGATAAAACTGGTGTAACTGAGTTATACACTCGCACACACTTTTTTTTTGTGTTGGCCTCTCATTTACTTTGACTTTGTTGTCGTTAAGTCATTGCGCCACAATTTTGATATGCTTGGGGTCATTGTACATTTGGAATAACCATTTTCACCAAAGGTGAACTTCCCAGCTGATGTCTTGGATGTTGCTTCAGTATTTTCACATAGTTGTGCTTCTTTGTAATGCTATCTGTTTTGTGAAGTGCCCCAGTCCCTTCTGTAGCAAAACACCCCCACAACATGATGCTGCCACCCCAAAGTTCACATTTTTGATGGTGTTCTTTGGCTTGCATGCCTTCCATTTTTGGCCATTATGTCCATGTAGTGCCATTTTTGTTTCATCAGACCAGAGGATATTTCTCCAAGTAAGATAAGAAGTAGTAAAAAGTAGTTTGATGTTGTTTTTTGGATTGGTTTGTCTGTAGGCTTTCTAAGGGTGGTTGGTGTGGTACAGTGGTAACATCATTGAGTTTCCATGTAAGAGACCTGGGTCCGATTCCCAATCTGGTCAGCCAGTCTGTGCTGCACCAATAAGGGTCCTTGGGCAAGACTCCTAACACCACATTGGCCTACCTGTAATACTAGTAACCTTGTAAGAATTGCACAATGTGTATGAAGTAGATATCTGAAACAATCTGCTAAACCTGTAGTTTGTAGACATGGATTCTGTAGAGAGGATAAATATGAGTTTTAATGACTTTAACCTAAGTCTATGTAAACTTGTGAGCTGTATATTACTCAAAACAATGCATATTTTTTTTGCAGAAGATTCTTCCTCCATGTCTTTTTCCGTATCTGTATCTGTTACACAATAAGCATGCAGACACATACTTTAGCAATGCACTCCTTCACACAACGTTTCCCAACCCAGGATCAATTTACTCAGGCTATGTACTTTCAGTATTATAGTGTCTGTACCGAACAACCATAGCCAACATAAGCACACACCCGTATTGTCTTTACGGACACAGATACAGTGTAAATATTGTAAAATGTAATGTAGGTGCGATAGTGATCCATACATCTCATATGTAAATAAGTTTAGACCAGTCGTATTAATGTCACTTGTCAAGGTCTTTGAGAAACCTGTAAGACAGCATCTGACTAGCACAGTACAGAAATCCATTATCCATTACTGAAAATTGAGGTGTAGAAGATGCAGGATTATTTTTAGTATTTACAAGAGACTGAAACTCACGTAAATATGAGCATTACATTAAATATACTGTATTTAGTTATTGTTTTCTTCTGATTTTAACACAATGTTTTGGGTTGTAAATTGTTAGCGTTTTAATACAGACATACAAAACATACGAAAAAATGTTTCGATTGGACTGAGAATCTGAGTTAAAATCTGAGATTAAGAAGCAGTAGTAGTCGTAATTTGCTGAATGTGGTTAAGAGGAATGCAGCTTGAGATAGCAGCACTATACCTCGGTAACTGAGCACCGATAATATCTAGTGGTTTAACAAAGATAATTTTTGTAACAGCAATCACAATTTCGCGGTAGGATGGAGCCACTGATTCCACGTCTACGAGGTTTTGTTGATGCAAGGATACAAGATGCAATACAATTTATTCTAAAGTGAATTTCAACCAAGTACAAATTTGAAAAAGTTTTAAATGTCACAGTACTAGATTCTTTTTTTGCACAAATCTGGAATTATTGGTACCCACCAATAATTATAGCATGTATTATCTTTTAAATAATATATAAAAATACAAGTGATACATGACATTTTGAGCTCAAACTAAAAAAAATGACCATGTTTGAGAATAACTGGGCCTGATTAGACTTTGTTAGGTTTTACAATTGATACTACATGGCTACTTTTCTAGTAGTATTCTGGTTTGAGTTCTTGAATCTTGATCTACCTTCAGTAGCTTCAGATACTCAGAAAGTAAGTCACTTTGGATAATGGCGTCTACTAAATGCTGTAAATGTAAATGTAGAATTGTCTGTGTTGACCAGTCACCAGTGATTGACTTATTACTATTAGCTAAGTTCTAATCAAGCCAGTTATTTATATCCTGTATCCTAACTCAAGTGCATTTGTGTTCTTATGGGTAGAGATGAAGAATGATGAGGAACGATGTTCTTCAGCCATGTAAATTGATTAAGATTAGTAAGAAATCTACTTACATTGATCTTCTGTTTATAAACAGCTTGCTATATTACAGCTAGATAAAGAGTGGGCTGGAGCAACTGGTTAACACTTCACCCTCCCAGGACCTCATGGCAGTTCCAGACGTAGATGCTTAGCCTCATAACTGTATACTTTATTTGATAGACGAAAATGATAAAAGAAATTTATATAAATAATGGAAGTGCAACATGTGTAGATAAGTGGCACTGCAAAGCAATATGACTGGAGAGAATAAATAATATTTAATTGTATTTATTTGAATAATATAGATATGTAATATGTATAGAAAAGCAGCAAAGCAGCAGTGCATAGTGATATGAGTAGAAAGATGAAAAAATGTCTGTGAGGGGGGGTGGTAGAGCGCATGCTTCACATGTATGAGGTCCTGGGTTTTATCCCCAGCATCTCCAGATGGCACTCTGTTGTGGTACATTGGTAGCATCATTGGCTTCCATGTGAGAGACCTGGGTTTGATTCCCGGTTTGGACAGGTAGTCTGTGCTACGCCAATAAGGGTCCTTGGGCAAGACTCCTAACACTATGTTGGCCTGCTTGTAAGTCGCTCTGGATAAGGGTGTCTGCTAAATGCCGTAAGCGTAAATATCTATTGGTGCTCAGTGAACCTATCCTGAAAGTGCTTTAGCATCAGTATATTCTGGTATATGTATAATCAATATACACGGCTAAGTATATGATTATATCCTGGTATTAAATTATGATTGCTTTAAGTACAGAATCCATACACATGTATTATGTGGGATGAGAAGCTTTGCTTCCAGGACCATGATACATGTCTCTGTGAACACAACTACATGAATATAGTTGAATATACAGAAGTCAAAAACTACACATTCAGTAAAGTCACTGTATCCACTGTATAAGCTGCTACACTGGCAGCTCCACCAAGGTTTTTTTTTCCACTACGCAAGCTTTTTTGCTGAGACCAGTGGGTATTGGTAATCGTTTAGATTAATATTCTTATTGATATTTATTTTATTTATATTTATCTACCTGGAAAAAAATACAACAACACCAAAAAATGAGTCCTAATACAATCCACAAATATGGTTAAAGAGTCAGAGGTTAAGAGTGGCTTGTTGACTGGGGTTTAAACTCTTGAACTCTTCTTGTTTTTCAGTGCCCTAACCAATACAATTAGCTTATTCAGCGAATCACAATGTAAAAGTAGATCAGAGCTGAAGAAATATCCACTGTGGGAGAATGGCGAAGACATCAAAGACGTGATCTTATATATATATTGGGTGATAAGATCAGCGCACGGTTGCTTATGCGTTCTTGTTTTGTAGCCGCTTGCTCTAGTTATAAACTTTGATGTCCTTAAATTTGCGACGGTACACACATGTTCTAAGTGTTAAAGCAGTAAGCAAAAAGTAACGGGTGTAGGTGTGAATGTTTCGTAGCTGCATTAAACATTTTGCAGTATAACAGCTTCATGATATCTAACATAATCTTCAAGGCCTTGCCTATGCCTGTTGTCTCAGACAATTATAAGAGACACAAGTCATTTAGCTAACGAGCTGTTTTACTGTTGGTAATGTAGCAAAAATTTTATTATTTTGTTATCATATAACCAACCATTTTTTTCTGGTGCGAATAATACCAAGACCACATATATTGTACATTCTAGCTTAAATTTTAACACATGAAATGGAATATAACCACTGCATCTTGTAGACAGGGTTGCAACCAGTTCCATGAGGTCCATGTTGCAGACATTTTATGCACTTTACATTCTCTTTCTCCCTAAATAACTGCTCTACCAACAGTATGAGTTAAATATCATGATTAACAGTTATTACTACCTTTCTCTATGCATGTCCTTGTCCGTATTTTCTCCTTTGCTTCTCTTCACTAGTTATTGAAAAATCCCAACATTGTAAAACAAGCTAACAATATTGAAGTTGGCTAACTTGTAACTTGTAATCTGCTTTGCTAGCAATACTACTGGTAGTTTTTAATAATTTTTTGCAACTCTCGGCCTCACAAACATTTACACTGATATCATGGATATGATTTTTACATAAAGTTTAGCATATTCATTTACATAAGTATGTCAGATGGATGCTCGTCAGTGTTAAAAATAACAAATGACTGACACAAAGTTTTCCTTTTGGCTGTTGATTGGATCTGGAAGTGCAAGTTTTTCTGCATAGTAGACTTTGTTTAGTCTCCAAGTTAAATCCGGTTGTTGTCATGATTAATGTTATTGCTATAAGTTACTGTTGGAGACCCTATGTCAGACACTGATATCAGTCTCATGCATTGTTGCTTAAGGATTAAGCCTCACAGATTTTGAGGTTGGCCCTATACTTGAAAAAATCGTATCTTCTGAAAATGTACCAAATTCTAAAAATGCCGTTTCCAACACAAACGTCCACGGTTTAGATTTAGTTTTAACTGTATAACATGTGAATCATAACACGTGAAAAAGCTGTGTAGTTATCTGCGCCCTCAATTTTCACCTAGTAATTATTTTATAGAACTTTCTGACTAACTCAGCATGGTCCTTTATTATTCATATTCTAAAAATGGAAACGTTGAGTTTAATATTGTAGTACTGAATTAGCCAGTGATTAATAGTTGCTAGCCTGCTTGTTTACAATTGTTTAATTGTTAAAGGCCGACATAATCTGTCAAATAAAACCTTAGTTTTGCACTATTTGTAATACTGAATTGATTCGTCTGCTTGTGTTTACTTTGCTCTAGGTTGATTATTGGATTGTTTTTTTTCTTATCTGAGGCTCATAAGCAGTTTTTAACAATACGTTTTATTGTAACAATTTTATTGTAACAATTTAAGTAACAATTACTAATTAACTAGCTGTGTAAATAAGGATCATATTAAAATAAATCCCTTCTGAACTTTATATCAGATCCAATCACCAAGTGAGAGTTTATTTTGTAGTAGTGACCAGATCAACCCTGACTTTTTGCTTGCTGTGTTTAAGGTTGAGGAGCTGCTGCAAACTTACGTGGCAATAAATTCCTTCTGAGACATAAAGAAAGCGTCATGAAAGAATATTTGGTTTTGTGCATGTGTGTGTGCTAGAGAAAAGTGTGCAAGCATGTTTATCAGAGCAGGAAGTATTTTTATTTTTTTTTACATTGCCATGTTTGACAGGTTCTCTGAATTCAGTGAGCAATCTTTACCCCAACTATGCCCTGTCACTTTGAGCGTATACATTCCTAAAGACGTATATAACTGCATGTATGTTGTGCCTGTGTGTAGGTGGGTATTTTACCAGTCACAGGTTTCAGAATGACATTCTGTCACATGACGGTATGTTTTGAAGGCCCTGTATGCTTTTCTTTGGATGAATAAACCGTAGACTACACATATATTTTTATGTAAGATCATGTCCTGTCACAGGTTTCACAATCTGAAAAGTAGACCTCATCAGGGTGTGTAAATTATTTTAATCTTTAACAGTGAGTTAAATTTGTTCTTATATTAACTGCTAGAAATATAATCATTAACAAAGGTCCAGTTTGGGTGCACCAGCAGCAACTGAATGAAGGATAATGCCAAGTCGTTTTTAAGACTCTTATTTACAGATATAGTTTGTAACATTTAAATATCTTTTGTTTTGGGGTTAATTGTTCAGTTCAATTGTTAATTGTTTTGATGGCATTTTTCCACCAATGCTCAAAATTTCCCCTGTTTGCAATGCATTTGTTTAACTGAGGAGTTGGAGTGACAGGGAAGAAGGAAAAGACTCGTCTCTGCCGTCACTTATCTTCTTTAAGGACATGTCAGACAGGCCGATAGGATGATGCTAGTCTTAGCGATAAGAACAAGATAGCTAGCGTACAGCAAGTTATAATGGTGTAATGTTTATGATAAACACTAGCGATAATTAGGTACAAAACTAAAACCCTGAATCCATCCATATGTCTCCTAATATAAGTTATTACCAATGTTTTTTTTTTGGCAATTTGGCAAAACATAGCCATCCGAGGATAATCAGCCACACTAAGTTTAACATACTCATACACTGACAACTTTGTGCATGGTCTTTTCTTCTCATTTTACAGTAGTTTAGTGTTTCACATATGGGCAAGTATTCGTAAAACAAAAAATAATTGCCACCAGGAAGAACTCCATTCATCGCTGTCACCCTTTATCTGTCCTGCTGCCATCAACAGGTACATCATTCATCAACTCCACTCCTGGAGGGCCAATGTCCAACTCAGCTTGGAGGTTTCTCTGCTTAAACACAAAGCTTGAACTTGTCAATTAACAGGAAAGTGCAATGAGGTGTGTTTGAGTGGTGGAACCATTCCAAGTGCATCCTGTGCTTGACCATTCCATCCTGTGCTTGACTCCGGCCCTCCAGGAAAGAAGGTAAAATATGGATATAAATCCATATAAATCCAGTGTAATATTGTGTTTGATTTTTAGTGGTTAATTGAATGTGCTAATTGCCTGTAGGTGTGTGAAAGTGAAAGTGAATGTGCACTATTTGCCTACTGTGCTTGCACACAGAGGAATGTGACCTCCGCATTTAACCCA
>JAOVVF010032433.1:0-10390 GCA_028565595.1 Duopalatinus emarginatus | reverse complement strand
TCTTTCACCATCACTCAAACCTGAAACAGTACGTCATCTGGGAACTTTTCACGTACTGCTTGATGCATACTGCACATACGGAAGTATGTGATTTCGGACGCAGCCTTACTCTTACTGAAGCAACGTGCGACAAGCCTCAACAAGAACTACGGGTGACTCGCAGGGCCAAATTAGAATTCGCGTTAACAGCACTATTTTTTTTTAATTGCGATAAATCCTAAAATATTACTTTTGCAAGTATATCACAAGTTCTTCTATTTTAAAGCTGATAATCCCTAAAAGAGAAAAGGGAATAAATTGTGTTTAAAGAAGCCACTGAAATATGCTTTATTTACCTCTTCGTATAAACTTCTTACAGGGGAAAAAGAAACATTACTGACAAATTTTATACAAGTTTAGAAGCATAAATGAGTTCTTAGTTTGATTATCTGCATCATCCACAGACTCATCCCCAGGGTTTAAATGTATGTGTGACAGTTAAACATGTGGCTAATCACCACTCGGCTGACTTTTTTGTTAACAACGCATTTTTAGAAAAGCATTTAAATATTTTTGAAACATCTGCTGTCATATGTGCATAATACAATGTTTTTACAGCTCTATTTTGGTGTGATGGCACATGACTAGTGATTTTTTTCGACAGCTGGAATGTAATTACACACCAATTCACTATGTCATGTAGCTGTCTAACAAATTCTAAATCACACTTGCCAGCTAGCAAGGTTAAGACACATATACTGATATTATTGTTAAACTGATTGCTTATGTTATATGATCTTTGTTGGTAAAAATAGGTAAAAATCATCCTTTTGGTGGTTTTGGTAAATTATTTTATTTATTTACTTATTTATTATAGTTATTTACACATTTCTTAATGTAAAAAATATCAGTGCATGTTACTAGCAGAAAACATTCATTTTAGTGAAAACTTAACTTTTGTCTAATGTTTTTGACACATTTTTGGGAAAAAAAAGTGGCTCTCAATGATTTAAATTCAGGGTCTATTAATATCAAATGGATTCAGGATCTACTATATGTTCAACTAAACCTTACTTTAGTAATATATTTATGTCCAAATGGAAAACAGTGAACCGTATTGACATTTATCTAACCTAAACTTTTTTTTCTTGAACCTCACAAACAAGTTAAATCATTTAAACATGCTGAGATTTGTGTGCAATATCAAAACTTTGTCACACTTCTCCTGATTCAATTAGAATTTTCTACATATCTACAAATATGTATATATATTCTACACACAAAATGTTTAATCCATAAGTGTTCCATTTAAGGGTTCATATATTTTACTGTTTTACTATTAAAAACATAAAATACATGTGTGTGTGTGAGATGTGTGTATACTTAGATCATAGCTCCCTCTTGCCCTTAATTATTCAAATGATCAAACGTATTGAAACATGACTGACAAGTTTCTTTGGCCAACTGTGTTAGTTACACAGTGTTTAAGCAATTAATATTAGTATCTACTTAGAGTGCCGTCTCACTGTTCTGGGTTTTACATGTGATGACTACATTTGTTTCTAAAAAGTGTAAAGCAATATCAAGACCAGGAAGGTGTCCACTGAAAAAAAAAAGCAGGACAATCGATCTCAGCCACTGCATAAGTACTGAACCAATACAACAATTTGGAAAGTCCCTCCAAAAAACAAAAAACCATGACTTTATTTATAACCGAACACTAAACAGGTCCACCAAGGAAGACAACAGCAATTGACAGACACAGAGTGCGCTGTTATGAAATCCCCCCAAAAAACAATCACCAGTGACATAACCAACAACCTCCATAGAGCAGAGGTAAAGGTATCACAATCTACTGCTCCAAGACTTTGAAAGTAGAAATATTGAGGCCATACGACAAGCTGCAAAACACTCAGCACTCGACTTTAACAAGGGAAAAACTAAGTCTATGATCAGACCATTACCGCCTCCAAAAACGTGTTATAAAGTTGACTGCGAGTGTATATAGACAACATTGTGTGAAGTAATTGTTTAAGCAATGAAAAAAAAAACCTGAGAGCAAAATATATGCAGGGAACCTGGGGTCTGCAACTGCCTCTATATATTTACTTGTGTTTACTTGTTCCAACCTCCGTTTATAGACACTTGTCAAAGAAAACCAAGGTGTTTAAATATGCAAATATGCTGGAATTCAGTGCTGACCAGCCGCTGTGGCCATAAACATTTGCTCGACACCTGAAACTGATTTTATAGATACTTTTAGTGCAAATGTTGATTCCACTTCATTCCTTATGGACATGTTATAAACTATTAAACTGTTTCAGTGATATGCAACTGCACTCAGGCTCCAGCTGTGATTCACACACTCTAAAACAAAAACATTAACGCAAAGTGGTGTAAGGAACATAGAATTAACCACAAAGTTTAAGGTAGGAAAATGTGTCGTGACATTAACTCTAATTATAGCCCAATTTTGGTCTTATTAATTCCCACCCACTCGATAACTCTCCCTTATAAAACATGGCATATACCAACCAAGGAGGGTGGAGCTAACACAAACCTCCTTTAACACAAGAAGCCAACCACCACATCCTTATTATCAGTTCACAGATGCCCGTAAACGTTTAGTGTTGTACTTTGAGAGCGGGAACAGTTTTATGTTCATTGTTTGAGGCTACAGATGGCTCTGGTCTTGTTCACAGTCAAGTTCTGAATAAAGGGCTACATGTTTGCATAAGAAACCAGTCTCATCATTTTAAAGTTATTCATAAGTCTTCACACCATTAATGTATTGACTCAATATGAAGCACAACATGCAATTTGGACTGCAAGACTTCCACCATGATTAATATATGAGCTCAAATGTTTTGGATCACAAGCAGATCCTGTAAAGCCACATAAGACAAATTGTGTACCCAACAATTTTAAACATACAGTAATTTTTTTTTTTTTGATTTGATAGTTTTCCACATGTACTAAGTACATTTGCTTCAACGGCTCTTTGTGCTCGAGTTACATTTTTGCATTCGAGTTTTGAGAGATGTTGCTATGTGACTGACTGCCTACTCCGAAAACAAAGGTGGAAGACAGCTATTATTAACAACATAGTAGATTAAAAACACACATGCAATTAGCAATAATGATATGCTGGCATCTCTCTCTCACGCACATGCACTTAAATAATAAACAGAAATACAAACTAAAAATAAAAAGAACAGAAACAATGATCTGTGATTAATTACTATAAATATATTTAAATTATAGCCAACACTGTAATATTCTAAAATATTAAATATTCAAATAGAATAATTAATAATAATAATATAATAAATCAATATAATATATATTTCATAAAAAATATTAATAATAATACACATATATTTTTAAATTCCATTAATCATATATAATCAAGCTGCCATAAAAACCGAGCTAAACTAGAAAACAAAACATCAACATTTCCAGATTGTCATGCCACCATATTCACATTAGAACACGACTATAATTACGGTCATTAACTGTAAGCGTCCACTATCTTTGTTTCATATAGAAGGCTTTCTGTAGTAGGTGACCAGTTACTGAACCAAAGAACATCAGCCAACAGCTTACGTTAACAGAAACAGCCATGACCCTATGCTAAACTGTCAAAACCACCCGTCAAAACTCAAGCACAAAAAATTCACTCAAGCCGAAGAAAACGAACATGGCATGCGAGAAAAATCAAGAAAATTAACAATGAAGCATGCAATTCCTTTTTCTGTGTTCACACGTTCCACATTTGCAAACTGCTGATTGGTGTCCATCTTGTGGTATGGCCATCATATTTCTGCTCTTGAAGTCTTCTTCGAACGGTGGATTGTGGTACTGTCACCTGTGGACGTTCTCACTGCTTTTATTGTTCTTCAAAGGTCTCACAATGATTTTTCTTTTCCTTTCCACATTTGAGTGGCTGTAATTTGATTAGCCTTTATTGTAAAAAAGGGAATTTGTCTCTAGCTCCAGCACTACATCATGATGCATTACGATATCTACTTCACATATGACACAAGCAATTTTCCAACAAATGTTTGCAAATCTACTATTACCAAATTCTGCTGGGTCAGAAGTTCATTTGATATAACTGAAGGTGTACCACTGGCTGTATTTCTAAAGCCTACCTTCAATGCCTACTTCCATCCTTGCTTGACATCACAGGGAAATTAAAAGAATTCAACCAAGACATCAGAAAAAGAATTGTTGACCTTCACTGGTCTGGTACATCATTGGGAGCCATTTCCAAATAGTTAAAATATCACGTTCAGCCGTTCAAACAATAATATGCAAGTTTAAACACCAAGGGACCATGCAGCCATCATACCATGAAGAGAAAGAGGAAGCGCTGTGTCTCCTTGAGTAGACTTGTGACAAAAATTAAAATCAATCAAGAAAAAAAAAAAAGTAAACAATTCTGTATAGGAAACAGGTATACTTTTACCTTTATCAACAGTAAAATGTGTCCTATATCGATGCCAAACTGCTACTCAGCATGAAAGAAGCCACTGCTCCAAAACCAGCTTAAAAAGCCAGGTTTCAATTTTCAACTGCAGATGTGGACAAAAATATGTTTTGGTCTAATATATGGTCTAATTAAACAAAAATGTAACTGTTTGGTTGTAATGACCATTGTTATGTATAAAGGAAAAAGTTAGAGGCTTGCAAGCCAAAGAACACATCCTCAACATGAAGCATGTGGTCGCAGCATCATGTTGTGGGGTTACCTTACTTCAAGAAGGACCGGCGCACTTCTCAATGTAGATGTAAAACTATCAGGATATCAGCCGGGTACAAATGGGTCTTTTAAACAGACAATGATCCCAAGAGTACTTCCAAAGTTGAAACAAAATGGCTTAAGGACAACAAAGTGAAGGTGAGTGAGTGACCATCAAAAAGCAACGACCTCAATCCCATAGAAAATTTTTGGGCACAACTGCAAAAGTGTGTATGAGGAAAGAGGCCTAATTTAGTTATACCTGTTCTGTCAGGAGAAATGGGCTTAAATTCCAGCAAGAGGCTTGTGAAAGGCTACCTCAAATATTTGATCACAGGAATTTTGTCGTAGTACATTAAAGTAAATAGCTGATACAAACATGTAATAAATATATATTAGCCATCTCAATGCTTCAGTACCACTGATGTCCAGAGACTACCAATAATTAGGGTGACCACCTCCAGACAGACAAAATGTGGGACAAGTAGCAAGATTAATTGGGACAATGTGGGACAGACGTAATAACTTTAAGCTTAAGATATAATGTCTAATCTAATTCACCAATAAATGTTTATTCTTGCCTTTCAACCCGACTAAACAAACAATTAAGACACTATCTGACTCAAAAGATAGTGAAGTGAAAGTGAACTATTTGCCTACTCTGTTTTGCACACAGAGGAATGTGACCTCCACATTTAACCCATCCGAGTAGTGAAACACACACACACCAGTGAACACTAGGGGGCAGTGAACACACTTGCCCGGAGTGGGGGCAGCCCCAAACCACGGCGCCTGGGGAGCAGTTGGGGGAGTTAGGTGCCTTGCTCAAGGGCACCTTAGTCGTGTCTTGCCCTGGGTGGGGATCGAACCCGGGACCTTCACAAGACCGGTTCCATAACCACTAGGCCACGGCTGCTCAAGAAGTGTGACTTGCACACTGGCCATTGCTTCCAAAGAGAAGCAAGTTGCCTGAAGGGATGGCTTGGGAGGGTTGGATTACACAGCGACTGCTGAGTAGTAGACAGGTGTGTTACCCGACTCAGTTCTCCATACTTTTAAACATGAAAGGACATGCCTGAAGAGGTGCAAAGGCACTGCTGGGATTTGAACCCAGGATCTCCTGTTTACAAGACAGATGCTTTAACCAACTAAGCCACAGCACCACATGTGATAGCCCACAGTTGCTACAGTTTGAGGCATTGGCCTATGTTTATTATTGCTGTCGGTAGAGTGATATGAGTGAGTATGTTGTACTGCATGATAAATGATCGTCACTTCTGCTGCAGAAATTTTATCAAGCTGGAGGTCTTTGGTTTAATGAAAAACAATTGCATCTTAACCAAGAGTACGTTGCAGTCCATTCGCTACTGAAATTGCATCTTCTATTTTTCGTGGCTACACTGGCCATGGCTGCCGAACAGTGCACCCTCAAATTTGAGATTGTTGATAATGTTGAGGAGGCATTCGTGCATGTGTCCACAGTTTGATTGACATACGACTCCTACTGCTTTTATTGCTCTCGTTTGAGCCACTGGACGAAAGTCAAGAGTAAGCCTATCCAAGGACGTGTCTGTGTTTTGATTTTCAATTTGGTAGGGTTGAATGAAAAAAGCGTGACAGAATGCTCAATTTGCACGAAGCAAATTGCTGTACAGTATAAACTAAAGAGGGACAGGTGGTCACCCAACGAATAATACATCGCCTGGACTAAAAAAAGTCACGCTCCTATTTCCTTGGAAGGCTTTGGCTTTATGATGCACATTTGTCATTGCACTGTTTAATTTTTGTCCATGATGATGAGAGTTGAACCACTTCATGAAGTCTTCTCTGAGACGTCCCAAAGACTTTCAGTTGGGTAAAATTAAATCTCCCAACAAATTTAATTTTAGACTTCCATAGACTTAATTTTAGAAATTCAGTCTTCCAAGGTAAAAACCAGGACACAACTCACCAGTAGACATTCAGAGTAATTAAGTGTTGAACCAGTCATGCTAAAGGACACACTTGTGCATTATTGTATTAGTCAGTATTCAGATATTTTAATATATTCAGATAATTAGATTACTTGAAAAGCGGAGGGTTGAAACAATAGGTGCCTAGACGTAATTACCAGGAAGTAAATGCAAAAATTTTGATCTAATGTCCCATTCATCTTTTAATATTAAACAAATGTCTTCAGCATAGACAGACACTGTCTTTGAGGATACGGTGTGTATCATATTACTGTCTGAACATTACCACACCAGTGAGCATTTCACCGAGACAAATGTCTAAGATGAGTCAAACCTACATCCCAGTCCCATTTCAACAGGTAACTTCACTTTTAAATTATTCAAAGGGAAGGGTGTAATAATGCAAAATATGAAAGTCAAAATTCTGTGGAGATACTGGCATTTTACAAAATTGTACAGTTCTGTGTACTTATTTACAATTTAAAAAATCTGTTGACGTTTCACAGTAGAAAGTTCTATTAATCTTGAGATGTTACACTGATGTTTATCAGCTATTGCCTGCTGCATTAAATATACACTATATCAAATTTGTGGACAATGTCACCCTTGGGGCCTTTTCCAAACCATTGCCTAATGTTGGAAGCACACAATTGTATAGGATGGCTTTTGTACATTTTTCTTTCAGAGGGACTAAGAGACCTAGTCCAAACGCGACAATACCCCCAAACACAAAGCAAGGTTCATGAAGTCTGCCAAGGTTGATGAGGAAGAACTCATCACAAGAACCCACACAAAGCAGTAAACTCAACCACAGTGGGATGAATAAAAATCCCCCACATCAGTGCAGACCTCACTAATGCTCTTGTGGGTGAAGGGGCAAAATCTCGTGGAAAGCCTTCCCAGAAGAGTGGAGATTATTATAACGACAAAGAAAGGAACTAAATCTGAAATGGTTCAAAAAGCCCATATGGGTGTGATGGTTAGGTGTCCACAATCTGTTGGCTAAACAGTATAGGATAGTAGGTCAGGAACATTCTTGCCAGACAGGTTACTATGTAGGAAGATACACAGATCTAAAACCACAACAACATTTGTCTAAAGTAGACATAATATTAAAAAAAAGCCTACCAACTCAGATACTTTGAAAAAGACAAGCCTGTCAATTTTTGTATGCAAGTATCTCCATCCACAGGTCAGAGAATCACCATTTTTTTGTTTGTTTATTTGCAGTGAGTCACAGATGCTCAGGTATTAAGTTAAGGAAAACGTAGTGCTTTCAGGTGTATAGACCAACACACATCGCTACACTGGTTCCCATCCTCAGAAAACTGTACCACTGAGAAAATAAACTTTAATTCTGGCAACAGCCAGCAAAGACCTGTAAATATGCTCTAAAAACGTCACATGGTTTTTACAACCTGGGCCGTCGCAGGAAAAAAAAAAACTATTTTACAGATACTTATAAAATTTTTATATTTTTAAATTTAAGTATTTCTACTATAAAGATCATCACCATCGCATTTAAAGCAACATGCACATAAAACTGAGCATTTGGAAAGAGCCGTTTTAGACAGGGTGAAAAAACACCTGTAGTATTTGATCAGTGTGGTATTTTGACCAAGAAATGTCAGAGACTTTTCAGTAAGAATCCAGGGAAATTGATTCAGTTGTAGGAAATTTGGTTAAATGTTCCACTCTTTAAGTTCGCTAGCCAGTTAACATTAACTTTGTTAATGTTTATGATTAAGATGAAGTTCACATTCAGCAAAGCTTGTATAGGTAGTTCAAAGTGGCACTTCTCAGATATATTCAGATTAGCTGGCAACTATACACATAAAAAAAATCTATAAAGTAATTCTTCAAAGTTGGCAAAGGACAACTTTTAAAGTTTTCTTGGTCACTACTTTTAATGTAAATTATTATTAATGTGAATTATTATTATAGTATAGTACTTTTGTTTAAGACTAGTGTTATGTACTCTTTGTACAACTGAAGACATTCACTTGCATGACTTTGAGCTTGTTCTATATTAAGATAGAAAAACAAACAACAACAAAAAGACAGCATTTAGACCATGTTGACCATATTATTTAGCTGGAAATGTGGTCTTTGGAATAAAAAAGGGCTCCTGGATACAGCTTACAGTCATGCAAACATAACTCCAGTTGGTATGCAAGCAGGGGTGTGAGTGGCTTCAGGCTACAGGTCTGCCGTCAGTATTGATGAGCCCTTCCTCAGGGACTGGAAATATGTAGAACGCTTTCCATTTTCCACTTTTGATACCAGTATTGATCTTGCACCTGAATCTCCTGGTGGCTGATCCCATTATGTCTCAAAAATAACTTTCAAGACAGACAATGAAAAGTAAACCATCAGGTAACCACCTTTGTTAGTCCCAACACTAATATAAGGAGAATAAATTATTTTAAGAGATATATACAAATCTTAGGGTCTGGTAAGTCATTTAATTAGTAGGGCTGTCGAAGTTAACGTGATAATAACGCATTATCGTGATCTCAATTTATTGCGATAAAATAAAAATAGTGCTGTTAACGCAAATTCTAATTTGGCCCTGCGATTTACCCATAGTTCATGTTGAGGCTTGTCGGTTTAGTAAATGTAAGGCTGCGTCCGAAATCGCGTACTCAAGCAGTACATACTGAATTCGAAGTAGTGTGTACTGTTTTACCGTTAAAGCAATACGCAATTCCAGTATGCGAGCGAGCAGTATGCACAGCCTCGGACACACTACATCCACCATACAGAAGTATGACATTTCGGATGCAGCCCAAGTTTGAGTGATGGTGAAAGTTTCATTTCATTTGTGTTTTGTATGTTCAGTACTGCCTAGTATGTGAGTGCATAAACTCCCTTACCATTTTCTCTTGTCCCAGTAATTTTTAAGTACTTTAGCATAACATGTGTTCACCATTTTTTACTACCATAATTGTAACATTTAACTTTAAGCCTTATTCATTTACATACAAAAAAGGCGATTAATCACGATCAACTATATGAAATTCTGAGATTAATCGCGATTAAAATTTTTAACCATTTGACAGCCCTAATAATTAGTATAAAACTCAGGCGGATAATCACCATCATTTATCATACATCATTTCATTCACACAAACAGCTACAGACACACAACAATAAAAGAAAAATTGGAATAAGACAGTGGAGAAGCATGGCTGCAGATGTTTGTAGTAGATGTACTGAATGATACAATACACATCCTACAATAAAATATAGTATGCTCAGCAAAAATGGTGAACGAAATTACCTTGCTTTGGCCTACTCCACAAAACAGGTACACTTCAAATTTCTGATCTGCCATTTCATCTTGCCAAGTATGAACCACAAATAAATTAATAAATAAATAAATAAATCCAAAAATTCCCCCCAATGTGGATTCATCTGAAAATGCAAATTTAGCATAGGTATGTTGATCAGGGAAAGTGTAGATTTTTAAAAAAATATGCAACATGGTTGTCGTGTGAACACTGCAATTCCTAGATGATGGCACCACTTTTTTATTAGGCATGACAATTTAATTTAGTGTTCAATATCTAAGTACATCACCAACAAAACAAGTATGTTTTTATGCATACACGCTCTTTTCCCTCATCTTTTTCATTTGTAACTGCTGACAAAAAACCTTGTGTGTGTGTTTTTTTTTGTTTTGTTTTTTTTTTTTTTTTTTTTTTGGGGGGGG
>JAOVVF010032432.1:0-10390 GCA_028565595.1 Duopalatinus emarginatus | reverse complement strand
AATAATTCTATAAATGTATAACTCTTTTCATTATTTTCTGTAAAGCTGCTTTGAGACAATGTTCATTGTTAAAAGCATTATACAAATAAAATTGAATTGAATTGAATTGAATTTTTCTTCCCTCATCAATCACTCATCCCTACGTCCTCGCATAGACTACCAGGGTCTTAATAAAGTGGCTAAGCGATATACCTACCCCTTGCGACTAGTGCCATCTGCTCTCGAACAGCTGCATAAAGCCCGTGTCTTCACCAAGCTCGACCTCCATAATGCCTAGAATCTCGTCTGTATCAGGGAGGGGGATGAGTGAAAGACAGCATGTAGCACCACCTCTGGGCATTATGAATACCTGGTAATGCCTTTTGGCTTGACTAATGTCCCCGGTGTCTTCCAGGCATTCATTAATGATGTGTTGTGGGATTTCTTGGGAGTCTTTGTGTTGGTTTATATTGACGACATATTTATCTTTTCCCCCGAAATGGCAACTCATAGACTGCATGTACACAAGGAACTCACCCATCTGCTGGAAACCAGCTGTACGCAAAAGCTGAGAAATGTGAATTTGATTGTACCACTATAACCATTCTTGGCAACATTATTTCCCCAGATAACATTACCTACCTCGCATGGACCCAGGTAAGGTGAAGGCCGCTTTGAATTGGCCCAAACCTCAGTTTGTCCGGGAGTTACAGCGCGTTTTAGGTCTTGCAAATTACTTTTGCCGTTTTATCCACTCTCTTACCCCATCGCTTTTTTCTTTCTAAAGCTCTCTACACCTGAACGCAACTACTATGTGAGTGTATCGTGAACTTTTAGCCATAAAACTAGCCCTGGAGGAGTGGCGTCACTGGTTGATGGGGGCCAGCCACCCATTCCAGGTTATTGCAGACCACCGCAACTTGGAATATGTTAAATGTGCCCACCAACTCAATGCTCGTCAGGCCTGGTGGTCTCTCTTCTTTTTTCAATTCGAGTTTACCATCTACTATCTCCCAGGACATGCTAATGGCAAAGCCAACACCTTAACTCCGGCCCATGCCTTCCCTCCTGAGAATGCTGGCCTAGGGAAACACATTTTACCATCTTGAGTATTCCTTAATGCAGCTCATTAGGATTTTGATCAGGAGTTGGAAGCACATTTGCCTACCAATATGCTCTCGTCTTATAGTCTGGGCCCATGTGTGCCTTAGTGCAGGTCACCCTGGCGAGTCTCGTACTCTTCAACTTCTCACACACAAGTACAGGTGGCCCAATATGTCTGCTGATATACACAAGTTGTGCTATGTCACAAACTCCAGCACCGTGCTCATGGCACCCCGGAGACTCGGTCAGATGTGTTTCTTCCCCATTCTCCCTCACCGGACTTTTAATGCTTCCAGGTTTACTTCACGAAGTGTTGTTCGTTCCTCACGCACGCACTGAGCTCGCTATGCCTATCTCTCTTTTCTTTTCAGGACTCTCCCTTTCTTTTTCCGCCTTCCGCATTTGCACTATCTTGCATGAACACTCAGTTTTTTATTTCCTTCCTATTGTCCCTATATGTCTATCTGACATTTTCCCATATCACCTCCGCTCACCTGCTTCACTATCTCTTTTCTCTCTTCTCCTTGTTTCTTGTTTTTTTCTTTATTAGTCTGTTTCCAGGTGTCACCCTGTGCTTGAGCCCTGCCACTGCGGTCCAGCAAGAGGTAGGGCTCCCCCTGGTGGACTTCTTTTGTTCCTCCACCTCACCTGCGCAAGTTGAGTGGTTTTTTTTATTTGTTGAAAGATTTCTGAGGAAGCATTGTATGCTTGGTGTATTCATCTGGGAAGTAGGAATGGTATATTCATGCTAGTTACAAGCAGAAATGTTTCCAGTAAATCCACCGGGTGTGATTCAGGTGGTCAGTGCTTGTGTTGGTTAGACAGCACCATCTTCTTCTTCTTCTGGTTCTATTACCGCGTCAAGTGGGGTTGGCCATCCGGTTCCTCCCGTCTACCTCTAAATCATCATAAAGTTTAGCGTTTTTTTTTAACCGCCGGATTCCATGCATACCGCTAAGTTCTTTCTAGTTGCCTTTTAATCCACACAGAAGTGCTTGGGCCGTTAGTCGAACCCGGATCATCTTCCTGTGAGGTGACAGAACTAACCATTACCACTGTGCTGCCCTGGTTAGACAGCACCATAATTACATAAATCTGGGTTTGGCTGGATGTAGGGGTTTTGTTGCATTGTACCATGCTATATAATCACAGTACATTATAATAGATTAATAATAAACTAATAATGTGTGTTTGTGTCTCAACCAAGATAAATCATAGCTCATAAACACAACGGATAATTCCACGAAACTATATTTCCATGAAACTGTGAGATTAATGACTTGGATTTTAAAGACAATAAAAGTAATGTTAAAAGTAATAAAATATAAATTGTTTTGAAATTTTCTGAGAAGTTTAATGGTGATGACTGTTGATCTAAAATCAGCCTTGATCAGTTTTGTGGACTAATTAGAGTCTTGTTTAAGCAAATATTAGTTTAAGCTGATTTTAGAAATAAGACAAAAATATTAATTATTTAAGTTTCAATTCTAATTAAGCCATCAAGGACACTAGTTAATTTTAAATATTTACATTTTTGAATAAATGAAATTGGACCAACTCTGGCCCAGTATCATTAAAATGTACAGGCCATAACGGGGCTAACAATGGACAAGTAGGCATGGATCCGGCTGCCACAGTTGGTACTATTGACTTGGGCCAGAGCCAGGCAGTCATTCAAAACGGACTTGGGCCGGTTTATGCAAGAGGTCAAATCAGCATTTTTATCTCATACATCATGTCTGCCTAGGAGAATGTCCTTATAAAAATGTTGAATCACAGACATCAAAACCAGAGTAAAATAAGCTTCCAGAGAATCGCAGATCTTTTCAGTTGTGTATTGTTTGTTTTATTTTCAGTTAAAATCGTTACCTCGATTTACTAATCCATTCCCTCAATTTACTAAACCATTACCTCCATTTACTAATCCATTTTCCCCATTTACTAATCCATTCCCTCGCTTTACTAATCCATTCCCTCGATTTACTAATCCATTCCCCCCATTTACTAATCCATTCCCTCGATTTACTAATCCATTCCCCCCATTTACTAAGCCATTCCCTCGATTTATTAGACCGTTCCCTCGATTTACTAGACCGTTCTCTCGATTTACTAATCTATTCCCTCGATTTACTAAACTGTTTCCTCCATTTACTAAACTGTTCCCTCGATTTACTAAACCGTTCCCTCCATTTACTGGAAAATTTAAGACTAAAGTTTCTCCCTATTTTACCCCTCACAATTCAGACAGAAGTCATTTGCTGGTTATCAAATCTTTTTAAGATTATAGCCTTCTGTATAGTGGAAAATTCCTCAGAAAAAAATTATGTAATGCTCAGAATGAGATACATTTCCAGAGAAAAGCAGATCTTTTCAGTTCAGTATTGTTTGTTTAGTTTCAGTTAAATGACTAAAATTGTAATGCTGCTAGGCCTACAGAAGAGTGCACACCTTCATCTGAGACGATATGATGCAATTCTTTTAACTTAAGAGTCAGTAGACTAGAAGACTTAAAACCAGGATCTTGTTTAACTCTGACAAAGGTCAGTGAATTTAGTGCTACAAGAAGTAGTATTATGAGTATTATCTTTTTAACAAGAGCCAGAAGATTTTCTGATGTAGCAGATCACTTACAATAACAGTCATGTAAAAACCATGGAAAAACATTTGAAACATAATGCTAGTCAAACGTGCTAGCCTGACACACCATTATATCTTCTGCATACCTTAACCCTAGACTAATCCTGCTTCCAATTATATTTCCCCAACTCAGTCTCCTATATAAGCTCTGTTCTTTCTTCAATAAAATGGAATTCTGGTTCACTGTACACTTTGTGTCTCTGTTAATTGGGATTCCCTGTGCACGCATGCAGTACGGAGGGTGGCTGACCTGCACCTGGTCTTACCAACTCTGTTTGAATCAACTCTAAACCTAACAATGGCCATCCTGGAAAATTTACGCCTGAAGTTTCTCCTTTTTTTTACCCCTCACAATTCAGATGGAAATCATTTGCTGGTTATCAAATCAATTTGTTACATTTTTTAAAGATTTTCGGAAATTCTCCAAAGAATTTCATTTTTTGGAGTGCACATACAGGAAGTAATAATTAATTAGTACTTGCCAGATATTCCTGCAGCTTATTTAGTGCACACGTAGGCCTCTTTCTCACAGGTTACTGTTTGCTGCACGATTTGTAAGCTAATAGTCCTGCTTTATTAATGGGGCAAAAGCTTACTTATTTAGGTACAAACTCGGCAGAATTTTAACCCCTGTTATAAATATGATGGAAAAAATGTGTACATGTACTAGATGGTTTGATTCCATTTAGGCAAGATGTTATTTATTTTATAGTCATTTATAGCCTTCTGTATAAGGAAAGGTTCAGAATGCTCAGAATGAGATACATTTCCAGAGAAAAGCAGATCTTTTCAGTTCAGTGTTGTTTGTTTAGTTTCAGTTAAATGACTGAAATTGTAATGCCCCTAGGCCTACAAAAGAGTGCACACCATCATCTGAGACGGTATGATGCAAATCTTTTAAAATAAGGGTCAGTAGATTAGAAGACTTAAAACCAGGATCTTGTTCAACTTTGACTAAGGTCAGTGAATTTAGTGGTACAAGAAGTAGTATTATGAGGAATAAACAAAGGGTGAATGTCTAATAGCTGTTGGTGAGCTTCAAAGCCTCAGGGCGTAGATGATAGATGTGTGGTCACACTTGGTTATTTCAGTGGACATCATTTGATTAAGAGGTTCAATTAAATTTTATTTGTATAGCGCTTTTACCAATAGACATTGTCCCAAAGCAGCATTACAGAAATAAAGTATATAAAATAAAGAAATAAAGAAACAATGTGGCAAGAAAAAACTCCCAGAGAAGACAAGTGGAAGAAACCTTGAGAGGAACCAGACACAACGAGACACATCATGCAGTTTAAAATATCTCAACATACTTCGGCTGTTAAACATGACATTACAAACTAATACTATTCAGTATGCACTAATATACATTGCACACTAATACTATACAGTATACACTACACACTAATACTGTGCAATATATACAATGTACTAATCGTAATAGTATGTGTTTGATGGACTAGTATGCAAAATAAGAATGTACTGCAATGTTGTAAAGAAGAATGGGGCAAAAATGCTCCAAGATGGTGCACAAGACTGATAGTTATGCAGAAAACATTAACTCATTGATTTGATTGAATCATTGTTCAATAAATTGTGACATAGTGTAATATGCTGTGTTGTTCGTCTGAGGTTGTATATACATAATTCTAAGTTCTCCCAATCACCAGCCGATATTTTATGTCCTGATATGTAAAACCAGAGAATTCAAAGAAGGTATACATTGTTGTCAATAAATTCTTTAGTTAAGTTTTTTAGAAATGGTTTTGTTAAATATGTGTGTGTGTGTGGGGGGGGGGGTGTTGATGCACTTGATATATGATTCCATTCAGGCAAGATAGCAAATCAGTTGCCTTACAAGTAAGCTCATGCAGCCAAGTTTTTCAGAAAAAAAAGAAAATGTTGCCCTCATATCCTGAATAAAAACATTTCCATAGAAGTTTGAATCTTTTCAGCTGTGTGTTGTTTGTATATGTCAGTAGGGAAAAAATTACCAATGACCAAATGACAAAAGACGTTTCTGGGTATTTTATTTTGATAGATCCCACTCTAGGGATTTTTATGTCGTATTGTGTAGAAAATGTGGATTAAACAAACAAAACATTTAAACTGGATATCAGCACTTATACTGTTCAGCTAGGCCGTCTATAAGTCATATAAGTCATATGGTATTGCTGACGAAAAACATAAGTACCAGTACACAGCAGAGTTTAGGCCTACTGTGACTACGGTGTAACCTTTGGTAGAGTCTGAACAGCACTGGATGCAATTCTACTCCAACAGTTATAAAAAAAAATTATAAATAAACCCCAGCTAAGAACACAGCCTAGTGAATGGCAGTGGCACTATTAACAGAGAATGGGGAAATAACAGTAATAACATTTTACCGTTTTGCTACCACTCAGAAAACAATTTTTATGTCTTATAAGCTCACTGGGATCTATATTCCACAAGATCCTAAAATGTCTTGCGAAGCCAGACAAGACACAGCCCTTGTAAACCAAAAATAAGGCTTAAACATGGAGAACACACCGCCCCACTAAAACAATGCCATTTGTCCCCATCCTACTGTAGTTATGTTTTAGAGGAAAATAGGCATCTACCACTGTTAATTTTACCAAGATGGCTCTGGATGCATGAAAATTCAGCCCCAATGGCGCACCGCCACTATCTGCCATTATAAGCCTCCTTCCCTCCTTGTGCTCTATGCCCCTTTTCCCTTGCAGTGCGCCAGAAGTTCAGACCGTGGCTCTTAAAGGCACATGCACATCTTAAAGCTTTGTGCCTAGTTATCCGCCTGGCTACATATATCTGCTGGCACAAAACTGATCATAACACATCTAAAGCATTTCCATCAATCATCACTCTTATGTAATGTAGTCACTGATTTATTTGGTCTCTGTCTGCTTTTGTTTAGTGTTGGAAAGTGTCACTCTTTTTCCCTGTGTCTTTTACTTCTGTACAAGGCCCTATCCCAGGCCCTACCCCAAAAAGGGCGCTTCTTTTAAGTTTCCCAGTATGAAAACACAGCCTAGCAATCAAAGTATTCCAACTACTTGAACTAAACACAAATTATTTTTCTTTTGAACAAGAGCCAGAAGATTTTCTGTTGTAGCAGATCACTTACAGTAACAGTCATGTAAAAAACATTGAAAAACATTTGAAAAACATAATGCTAGTCAAACGTGCTAACCTGACACACCATTATGGTAAACATAAATAATAGAATCAAACCATCTAGTTCCATCATATTTATAACAGGGGTTAAAAGTCTGCTGAATTTGTACCTAAATAAGTAAGCTTTTTCCCCATTAATGTTTTTTATGCTGCTCACCATTTACGATCAAACATTCAGGTAAAGGGTTTAATAAAGCAGAACTATTAGCTTAAAAATCGTGCAGCAAACAGTAACCTGTGAGAGGCCTACATGTGCACTAAAGAAGCTGCAGGAATATCTGGCAAGTACCAATTAATTATTACTTCCTGTATGTGCACTCCAAAAAATGAAATTTTTTTTGAAAGTCTGAAAATCTTTTAAAAAATGTAACAAATCGATTTTTCGTACACGTGCACATGGAATCCCAATTAACACAGACACAAAGTGTACAGTGAACCAGAATTCCATTTTATTGAACAAAGAACCGAGCTTATATGGGAGACTGAGTTGGGGAAATATGATTGGAAGCAGGATTAGTCTAGGGTTAAGGTATGCAGAAGATAGTCAGAAAGTAGCAGAAAGGAATGTTTTTGCTGAGTCTGAATAATAATTTATCCTAACATCCATTATAGTTTAGTAGCTTGAAAATACTGTGTAATGACAAGTTCAATTAATAGTGAAAGATGAGATGTAAACAAAAGCATGACTAACAACAACAGTTGCATTAATAACTGACATATGATGTCAATTTCACACGATTTTGTTTACCATAATGGTGTGTCAGGTTAGTAGTATTATGAGGAATGAATGGGTGAATGTCTAATAGCTGTTTGTGAGCTTCAAAGCCTCAGGGTGTAGATGATAGATGTGTGGTCACACTTGGTTATTTCAGTGGACATCATTTGATTGAGAGGTTCAGTTCAATTTTATTTTATTTGTATAGCGTTTTTAACAATTGACATTGTCCCAAAGCAGCGTACTAAAGCAGCAAGGTACTAAACAATCCAGTTCTATTGACCAACAGGCTCCCCAACCAGTGGGATCCTGGTCTTAAGGTAACTAAGATTGACCAAAGGGTTATGGACCATAATTATGGTTAAAAAACTGCTCAAACAACTGCCCATAGTTCCTGATTGAACGTAGACAATTTCACTGGCATATGAAATAACTTACCCTTTACCATTAGTTCTTTGGACAGCACTGAACCAATCACGTATAGCTAAGCATCTTTGTGCAATATGAAAGACAATTAGCAGCTTAAGCAAATCCATGAATGTAAACTGCCTGTAATAAAAGCAAAGGCCAAGGAAAAGCCTGAGATACTGACCAAGTAAAAACTTTGTTTATGTTTCCAGGTTCTGGTTTAACATTACCAGATACTTGATGATGTCATGGTTTTGAGGACTGTTCTTGAACTTTGGCGACACCTAGTGTGCATTGTTTACTTTGTATGTGTTTTGCATTTTTTGTTCGTCATTTGATTCACCTGTGCCTCATTATTAGTTATCATGTGACCCAGGTTGATAGCATTTAAATCCAGCCCCTTGGCCTGTTCTTTGTTCAGTCTTTTCTCTATGCTGAGTGATGATGGTATGTCTGTGGACTATTAAGTTTCTTTTTTTTTGATTTTATGTCTTTGTTGCTCCTGTGCGTTTTGGACTTGGTATATTATTTGGATCCCTGTTTATATGCCTTTTGGCATATAATTTACTGCTGAACTGAGTTTGCTCTTTGGAACCCTTATGTTTTTTGCAAATACCTTTTTGGAACCCTGTCTATTTGCCTGTTTAGGATTATTAAGGCTTGTATTAAATGAACCTTTTGTTACACTGCTATGCTGCCTCTGCAATTAAGTCACATTTTCCCTATGCTCACACGGTGGTTCCAGTTAGCTCAACTGGTTGTTGATTGGGCTTTGACTTCAGTGACCCTGGTTTGATTCCTGACCAACAGTTGATTAAAAAAATTTGACAGATGAAAGCTGGGTGTAACTTCTAACCATAAAATCATAGTCAGAATCACCAAAAAAAAAAAACAATTTGCTTGCAAGTCAAGAACATACTAAATTTTGTTTTTGCTCTAAGGAACCAACAACTGGGTAATTTACTAATAGGAATGAATATGGCTGAGTGTGATGACTATTGATTACTTTTACTTGGTCAAAGGTTTGTCTCAGGGTCTTGTTGCATGTCTGCTCCAACAGGAAATTCACAATGGGAGGGGAGGCAGAACCCATCCCACCTCTGCATTTTCCTGACGTGGAGCTGATGTTAAAGGCCCAGGCCTCTCCAGCTAAGGCTAAACCCAGCCAATCTGTCCCGACAATAAGTGGATGGGAGAGGTGAGGACTAACCCTGCCTCCTTGCTATGATTTTGCCCCCCAAATATTTCTTCACACAAAAACAGGTAAATAATTTTTCATATCACGCTCACTACTGGAGCAATCCAACCAATCAGACTTACACCTACTACCCAAAGAATAATGTGGGGTTTTATTTTACTGGGATATTGGGCCTCACTTTCTGTCCAAATACATACTACAATGGTTTTCATATCAATGTATTTTCATACAATGCTGTCTACTTTCTTACAACATTGCTACCATGTTTCCTTTGCATGCTCTTTATGTTGTCTGAGCATGTTTGGCTTGTCTTCCATGCACAACATAATTAGTTTTTTTGCAGACAGTCAGTCACCTTATGTTTGGAAAAAGTGCGTTTCGCTGGTTTTACATATTTAGTTTCCAAGCATGCACACCATTGGAGTGATCAAACACACATTTTCACCAAACAAGTGAAATCAGTTAGGTGGACAGTTCCTTCGACTATTTGGATTTAGTTCTCAAGAAATAAATGGTCTTGTCGAGTGGTCATTTTTTATTTTACTGAATAAAGATGTAAAAATATTACAGACATTCCCCTGATAAACTCATCCAATCCAAATAGAACTAATTTACTTCTAATAGAGCAACTTTTTATATTTCTAGCTAAAAAGCAGCTGGGAGAAAATGTTTTGTTATTTCTGTGCCACAAACCAACCAGTTTCTACCATTCCCTCCAATGTAGTAACAGAGTAACCATGTTTGCTGGGTTTTAATTGATAACATGATCGATACAACCCTCCATATAAAGCTTCGGTTGTATTTACTACCCATATTTAAATGACACACCTAAGCCTCCAAATCAAATTTAACATCACTAATTTATGAGGTTTGTTTTAAGAACTAACCCACACTTTTTTTTTTTTTTTTTTTTTTTTTTTTTTTTTTTTTTTTTTCTTTCAGGAAACAAAGTTTTCTGCAAAGTTTTTCAGAAAACACAAAAAAATTAATCAATGATTGGTTCAATGAATCAATGATCTGATTAACTGAGGGTGTAGGGAATTTTATCACAGGTGGCCAGCATCATGTGGAGATTATTTAGGCAAAAAATGAAAAATTTTGCTAAAAATATATTATTTAGGCCATTATTCTGGGAAGGTGACGCTTTTCAATAAAAACCAAGTTGCTGACTT
>JAOVVF010032431.1:0-10400 GCA_028565595.1 Duopalatinus emarginatus | reverse complement strand
AATTTGGCCCTGCGATTCACCCGTAGTTCATGTTGAGGCTTGTCGCGCGCTGCTTCAGTAAGAGTAAGGCTGTGTCCAAAATTGCATACTTCCATACTGAACAGTACGCGAAAACAGTACGCGAGCGAGACTAGTGTGTCCGAATGTGCAGTATGCATCAAGCGGTAAGCGAAAAGTTCCCGGATGATGTACTGTTTCAGTATGCTGTAGCACTTACCATTTTCTCTTGACCCAGCAGTTTTTAACAAGTACTTTTACCATAACATGTGTTCGCCATTTTAATTGTAACAATTCACTTTAAAGCCTTATACATTTACATAGATTAAAAAAAGTGATTAATCGCGATTAACTATATGAAATTCTGAGCCCTAGTATTTGGGCATGATTTAGCCATTTGAGGCCAATATGAAATACATAAATCCTATAACACTTACAAATTAATTAATTCATTCATTCATTTATTAATAGTATCACCCTTTTTCACACACAGTCAACATCTTAACTGGAAACAATGTTTAACTCATGGATCAATATTTTAATAGATAAAATTATGACTACACATATAGTGAACACACATTACATCCCCAACACACACATTACAATTGCATAGCCAAACTATACTGATTGATCTCATGGCTACATTCGGTGTGCACAAAATTGTGATGAAATCAGTGTTACCTTAAAAACTGAGGGTTGTAGCAATATTGTTAAACCAAACATGCCAGGATTAATGTCAATCAGTCAGTCATTCAGTCATTATCTTATCCACTTAGTCAATCAGGGTCACGGTTTGTCCACCAGAAAACAACTGGGCATAAGACAGAAATACCCCCTGGACACAGGGTAACACATACAAACACTCACACAGGGATAATGTGATAATTACAATTAGGCATCCAATAGATTTTTATTTTAATGCATTATAGGAAGCTTCACATCCCTATACAATGTTAATGTATTATTTTTCTTGCTTTCTCAGCAAAGATAAGGCTAATCAGAATGACGCCAGCAGGAAAGTGGAACAGGGGACAGCTCTGTGTTTCTGTCACTACATCACAACCCGCTTATAGGAGCTGACACTCTGTTTCCCACATAGTGAACACTGACAGCTATGAGTCAAGTCAAAAGCAGGGTCTGATGTTAACATCTTGGAGACAGTGGCTGGTTGAGGACACACTAAATTCAGTGCTAGGCAAAACGAACAACAGTCATTTTCAATTTGTCATGCTCTACAGGAAAGTTCGGTTCACTCTTAAATCTCTTACAGGGACCTCAGTGCTACAGGGCTAAATGCAGTGTAGTGGAAACAGCCTGAAGATCATTCAAGATTCAAAGTTTATCACTTTCAATTAAAGTTTGATCAGGAAAACCGAACAACCCTCTTGGTCAGCGGATGGCTCGATGCCAGGAAGTCTGGCGGGACAGATACTAAACCTCCCTCAGGGGCCATAAATGTCTTAACAAAAACAAGGACTCTTTATGACTTTATTACCCAAAGACCAGCATACAAATAGCAGACCTCTTCAGAGTGACAACCAATTTATCTCATTAAACTCTAACAGGCAGAACTTTGTAAGGATGAGAATGAGGGGTGGATTCATTACACACATTAAGGAAAGCTAATCCTTCACCAGCGTATCTCAACCAAATCACCTATGATACGGGAATGACCCCAAAGTACTCATAATATCATTGATGTTTATGCATTTGTTTCTGCCTGTTTTGTTCTTTCATTCACTACGTGGATGTTATTTTCTTTTTTTTGGTTTATTATTAAAATTGGTTGAACTAACCTAAAGTTAGTTAGCTTAAACTTAGTATGGATGACTACCTTCAGAAACGTCGGACCATCCATATCGAGAGATGACTGGAGCTGTATTTGAAATGTATACATTTATATGTTAAACTCACCCAGCCAGCTGTGATACTTAGGACTGTTTAAAACATTAATGTTTAATGGATTCTTTGACCTCTCTCTCTCTCTCTCTCCCCCTTTGGGGGCTATCCTCTCACACACACACACACACACACAAACACCAAATGGGTCACACACCCTTTCCACCCTCCTACTGACAAGATCCAGCAGATTTCAAATGGCATTTTATTATTGTTGATGATGGTTGGGACAAAGGACAATTCCGGCCCGCCTTCAGATTGCAAAGCTGAGGCCCTATTGGCTTAAGAGTACTAAAAACTTATATGTTTAGGTTTAAACCTACTCAGCCCTATAAATAAGGCCCGACTTTATGATAAGGAGTTCTTCTTTTCGGCGAAAGCTCTCCGTCGAAAGTCTGCAACTCTGAACGACCATTTCTCAAGCGAATCATCGAAGACCTGCAAGAGCCACCTACGTGCTACAGACGTATCAGCCGGTTGCCGGCCCAACCCAGACGCGCTCAACGAGCTGGTCCGGAAGCGTGTGACACGCCGCTCAAATTGGACCCAAGCCAGAGGCGTCTTACTAGCACAGAAGCGCTCCTCCCACCTCGCCGCCAGAGACAGGTGAAAACTTCGGATCTTGGATCCTCGCTCTACAAGCAGGTACTGCACTTCGTTAAGCTCATGTGGAGTCTCGAGTTCTGTAAATTCTATAAATTGGTATATATAATAAAGTTTTGCTCCTAACTTTAAAAAAAGGCAGGTGGTGCCCCGATAATTAATTAAATAATAAAATACGTGTATCACTACATTAACTGGTGCATCCGTGTGAGGATAGCTTGAATCAAAATCTTACCAAATTAAACGTAATCACACAAATTCCGCAGCATATTGCTAAAGTTCAGTCATACCGGTACACGTGCATCGCATAAACATTCCGTCGTGCATTGATGACGTCAGAGCACGACCCTAACGCGCCGGTCTAACTACATTAATTCACAAAAACGCGCTGTTGAAATTTGCTATTGTTTAAACGTGTATGTGCTTAAGTGTTGGAACTGTTGAATGCCTTGTGTGCCTGGGCACAGAAGTGTCGCACCGCTGTGCGCCTATTGAAGTTGTTTCGTTAATAAAGAATTGTATGCATCGCATGCCTCGCATCCTGGATGCTCCCTAAGTAAGCTTTAGTGTCTGTCAACTTCGCGAAAAGCTTACTCAGCCACACGTTTTAACCTCGCGCTGAACCGCAGCCTAGCTAACTGCCGTTACTGCCTCACAGTCTCGTTATAGGGGTTTCTAATTCACTGTCGTGGTGAACTTATTGTTGTTAACTGGGTAACCTGCCCATTAATGTTGCTGACAAGTCGGTAACCCATAAACAGTGCTGACTGTGTTAAGATAAGTCTTAGTAAGAGAAACCGCAGCTCCATCTGCCTTCTCTCTCTAGCCCACGGAACATCCCCGCATTGGGCCAGAGTCCTGTGACGTCACGAGCGACGCGCTCCACGTTATGTCACCTACCCAACGCTACCGCCCCGTGTGGTTAGCCCAAGCATAGCCACTCCTCTAGTTATTTTAATCCAAGTTTTAATTTGATTAGTCCGTTCCAATTAATTAATTAGATTTTTTTTTTCTTCTCTTGCTTATTTCATTTACACCTTCATTAAACATTTAATTGATAAGTTTATTGATCAGTCAATTAATTGTTTAATTAAATAATAATAAAAAAATAAAATATATATATTTTTTCCTTTTCTGTCCTTCACTTGTTTTCAGTTCCAGTTCAGCTGTCCAGTTCAGTTTCCATTTACTGTTAGGAATAGTAAACTATCCCCAGGGTAGACACAAACGTAATATGGCTAGCGAATCTCGTTCTGAATCCCTCAGTGGGGGAGATCCCTATGAGGAGGTAGAGACTGCCTTAGCAGACATGACCATAGGCGGTTCTAGACGGGGGCCAGTGCCCCTGTAAAATTGCTCCTGGCCCCTGTTGTGGCCCCTGTGCTGAACAGGTAAAAAGTTTTATTAATTTCTCCCGCCAACGTGCGCTGACTAGAACTGACGGAGCGTTTAACACGGACTCCTTAAAGCGCTACACGCACGCACACCCGCATCTGAAATACCACTAGCAGCGTGAACGCGAAAGATAACAGCGAGACACCTGTAAGGACTACTGCAGAGAGGCGAAGGTCAGGAAAATCATTCAATTTCGTTACATCAGTCTTTGCACATATCCACGTTTTACTGTTGTTGTTCACTACGATAATAAAGCTGCTTTATTGCGCTTAATCACACCTTGCCTCGGTCTTGCTATGTTTGTGAATTAGCAAAGCCATGGGAGTCTGAGACCATGATGTAATGTTCACCAAGTTGCTTTATATTTCTTAAAAGTCCACAAACAATAAGTGGCCTACTAGTTAGAGTTTAGGGCAGCCAACTGGACCAGCGCTGGGGTAGTGTGAAGGCTAGTACACTTAACTTTGTGCTATGAAAAGAGTAATAATTAATTTAGTTTATTAGTTTAGTTTATTTAATATATTAGGGAAATAAGTTGAATAACCAACAGTGTTTAATCTTCTTGTAATATAAAACTTAAATGAACATGTGAAACTAGAGGCTACAATCCTCTCCATTTTCTTTTTAGTAAAGGCTATCATCATGAAAAAGAGCAGGAAGGACATTATGTCCTTTTTTGCCCCTGTAGGCAAAAAAGAACATAGAGAGAGTAGGGGGGATTATTATGAAAGAGATGAGCAGGAGGAGAAAGAGCCAGATGTGGTGTCTGGAGAGATGGAAAATGAGGCATCTGAGAGTGAGGAAGACATTCAGATTGAGAGACAGAATGACTCAACTCAACGAGTCACAGGGACAACCAGTTTCTCCATGTACAGCACCATCAGGTTTGTGAGGTTGAACAAGTGTGTGTGTGTAAGCAGCGTAGGCCTACATTTCTTATACCCTCAAAGTATGAAGCCTGAATAATAGTTAATAAATAAACTAGATAAATTAATAAATGACTAATGATAAATTAATGTTGTTCTCAGTTGCATTCTCATGTATACTGTATCTTTCGTCAGATATCAGCAAGTGCTTGAATGACAAACCAGTTCAGGCACACCCAAAGACCTTCCCTACCAAACTAATGGGGGACAGGAGGCGCAGTTTCCAGGCTAGCTCTAGATCCACCCCTGGATTGAGTACTCTGTGGTGATGGACTCAGTATTTTGCTATGCATGTCGGCATTTTAGCCCGGGAAATGTATCAGCGACTGTATTTGACTCGCCATTGGGTTTTAGAAATTGGAAAAAAGCAACTGAAAGAGAAGGAGGTTTTTAAGTCCATACAAAGTCTGACAGACACAAGCAAGCAATTATTGCATGGAGGGATTACCAGAGGGCTGTCAAAACTAATGAAACACTTGCAGATGTCCTTGATAAGGAGCACACTAAACAAGTAAAAGAAAATAGAGAATACATTAGAACAATTGGTAAAGTGCTTTTGCTTACAGCTAGACAAAACATAGCACAGAGAGGACATGATGAATCTGAGGAGTCTAACAACAAAGGAAACTTCAGGGAAATTCTAGATATAGTTGCTATTTATGATGCAGTGGTTAAACATAGATTGACCTCCATTCACAATGCAAAATACACAAGCAAAATAATTCAGAATGAGGTAGTGGATTGTTTGGCTGAAATGGTCCGGTCAGAAATTGTTGACGAAATTAAAGATAGCGAATTCTTCAGTGTCAAGGCCGACGAAACAAAAGATGTGTCAAAGCATGAACAAATTTCTTTCATACTTCGTTACTATTACAATGGAGTCATTAAGAAGAGTTTTTTTCATTTTACATGTGCAGAGAGGCTTGATGCATTGGGGCTTACAGAAAAAATAGTCTACTTGTTGGAACGTCATGGGCTTGACTATAAAAACCACCTTATAGGTCAAGCATACGATGGCGCAGCTGTAATGAGTGGTAAACATTCAGAAGTGCAGGCGAGAATCAGAGAGCATGCGAAATATGCCTTTTACATTCACTGCAGTGCACACTGTCTGAATTTAGTGCTAGTTGATACACTAAAAGCTGTCCCAGAAGCAGAGGAGTTCTTTGCTCTGTTACAGAGTCTCTATGTTTTCACTTCTGGATCATATGTGCACCCCAAATGGTTGTCTGTACAAAGAGAGATGTATGGCAGCACAAGAGAGCTCCAACAATTAAATGTATAATTAAAAAATAATTACTACCTACTCTGTAGAGCACTGGAAGAGGAATTTTCCAATTACCTGTCCCAAACGGGATTGACGGCTGCCTTGCTTGTCAAACAGGGGAAACAGAGTCACTCCAGCAGTATTATAACCGCCTCAGACAGGCGTACTTTGGTTCTAGAAACCAACCAGGGATGGAGGAAGATGAGAATTTTAAGGCATTATTTGTCCAAAATCTCAATCCATCCACCAGTCAGTATTTGGGAGTCGCTGCCTGCCCACGCACCCTAAGTAGTAGGCAACTACGTGACCTAGCTCTAAGGGAGTTTGCAAAGCATCAGCAAACTACCAACGGATAGAGCCCCCTAGCATATTTAGCCTTGATACTGAGTCCTTACCTAGGGAGCTGGAAGACACCCGAGGTTTAGGACCAAGGAAACCCACTCCAAAAGTGGCTCAGAGGTACCGCCCAGTAAAAGAGCTAGAACCACATCGAGCTCAGGCTGGTAACCCAAGCCACAGACGATCAGGACAACCGTGGCCTGATCAATATAAGTACAAGCCAACCTCTGAAGTGGTTAGAAGCCCTCCAGGGTACCCCTGGACAGGCATTCCTCTAACCCACAGAGGAACGCTCACACTCAACCCAGAGAGTACCAGTACCAGTACCATCTGGGTGGCGTACCCCTCAGTACTCTCAGCCCAGAGCAAACCAGAACAAGTCCACTCAAAGAGCAACTAAGGAGAATGTTAAGAAAGCTCCTGGTCAGAGCAGTCCCGCTTATAAAATCTGTAACTCAGGAAACAAATCTGAGACGGTCGAGATAAGTCAAAAGGACATTGACGCTCTTAAGCGAATCCTGGATAAACTGGGTAAGACTGAGCACAAAAAGGCTAAACCTTCCTCAGTCAAGTCAAGGATTCCCAAAACATTGGGTTCTCCTTCCCAAGCCACTCCTAAAGAGGTAGGAAAGAGTCGCTCAGTCTCAAACAAAATAGAGCCCACTAAACCACTGTGCGAGCAGACTCCCACAATTACAGGAGGTGAAAAACAGATCACCCCTAACTCAGCCTTAGTGGTTCAAGTAGGCCCAAAAGAGAGTCCTTCCCAGATCATTCTGGGTGAACAATCCGTTGCCTAATGCCTTGGCTTCCCAACACGGTAGTGGGAGAATTGCTCGTCAGCTACTTCCCTATTGGGGTGGTCCCCACCTGATCACTGACAAGTTATCAGCAGTCAGGTACCAGATAAAAATAAGTCAGGGTCAGAGAGCCCCAGTCTTTAAATGGGTCCACCGCAACCAAATCAAGCCACATAAAACCCCCATGGGACTAGTCACGGACACCAGTGTCCCATTCAGGTCTTAAACTAGAGCATACCAACCGACACTCTCCCAAGTGTCAACCAACGGTCGGGTAAACTGGTAAGCCAGAAACCTGTATCGTTACCTCCTTTATTTATTTAATTAACTTATTTTTTGGGACTAGTTATGTAATACGCTCCATAAGAAAACCGGAGTTGTGATTGATGAGTCAGCTTAAATCGTTGAAGAAATAGTTTCCCTCTCACTTACATAGTGGGGGTGGAGCACCCCACCTACCTTATTACAAGAGTCACTCGTAAAAAGGACAATGCCTGCAAGAACATATCAAAATTGTGGACGTTGTCGGTAAACACGCGCTTGATTTTGGTTCAATTACCCTTGCATGGTTAATATGAATATACTCAAGGCACCAATCGAGAGCATTAATAAAGTACTTTAAAATTGCGTCTGAGCCCAAGACCCCTGATCAATCGCTCACGCAATCATGGTCAGTCTTAGACCCAGTCTTAGCTGTCTCGATTGGCTTAGGATATCTTCTCACAGTGGGAATCACATACTTCTATGCAATGCGCACTCAACAACTACAAACAAAGCTAGTTTGTAGTTTGGATAGAGTAGTTAAATTTGTCAGGCATCGGAAGTTAGAACGTGATAACCCAGCCAATTTCCTTAAAATGCTAACCCGGTGCTCATAAAACCGGCTAACCCCTCACCCACACTTCACACTCACCCTAGGTACATCATTAAATGTAGCTCGCCCATCACTCACTCGAGACAACCACTGAGCCTATGAAGTGTTGTGCTTTGTATATTATGATGCTTACAGCTGCTTCCGTCATGGTGATTTGACACTCTCAATCAAGGACACCATCGAATCAAGTGGGAGAATGTAGTGGAAACAGCCTGAAGATCATTTAAGATTCAAAGTTTATCACTTTCATTTAAAGTTTCATCAGGAACACCAAACAACCCTCTTGGTCAGCGGATAGCTCGGTGCCAGGAAGTCTGGCGGGACAGATACTAAACCTCCCTCAGGGGCCATAAACGTCTTAACAAAAACAAGGACTCTTTATGACTTTATTTATTATCCTCTCTCACACACACACACACACACACCAAATGGGTCACACACCCTTTCCACCCTCCTAGTGACAAGATCCAGCAGATTTCAAATGACATTTTATTATTATTGATGATGGTTGGGACAAAGGACAATTCCGGCCTGCCTTCAGATTGCAAAGCTGAGGCCCTATTGGCTTAAGAGTACTAAAAACTTATATGTTTAGGTTTAAACCTACTCAGCCCTATAAATAAGGCCCGACTTTATGATAAGGAGTTCTTCTTTTCGGCTAAAGTTCTCCATCGAGAGTCCGCATCAGGACTCATTGAGAGTTCCGGCTCCCCAACCTGGGGTTGTGAACTTTAGAAGCAAGAAGCCGAGAAAGGTTGCCAGTGGTTCCTCCCGAGTTCTTTGCCCGAACACCTGGATGAACCATCTCTAAAGAATCACGAAGCCTAAGCCTCCAGGTCGTTTAAACTTTAAGCCGTTCCAGCAAATTAGTCATAGCGCGCTAGTTGCATTCAGTCCTGTTAGGTTCGCTTAAGGGCAGAAAGCGTGAAAATGCTGAGCTATAGTGACCTTAATATCGAAAACACACACAAAATAAAAAACCACAAAGCCAGGCCTTCTTTGCTGTGCTGCTACTGTCCCAATTCCGGGTTTTACTGTGTATGAATAAAATGTAAAAATTTGGCCTTTGTGCATGATTACTTTTACTTAAGTGTTTAAACAATGCATTAACTCACACAGCTTTCTGATCAGACTCACTTACTCACTCACTCACTTACTATCTCAGTCGCTTATCATGCTGCTGGGTTGTGGGGGAGTCTATACTAGCACTCACTGGGCAGAACACAGGGAAACACCCTGGGCCGGTCACCAGTTCATCACAGAGCTGACACACAGACAGACACATTCACACACTCACACCTAAAGACAAATCAGTATCCCCAGTTCACCTAACTGCATGTCTTTGGACTGTGGGAGGAAACCCACACAGGCACGGCAAGAACATGCAGTCTCAAAAATAAAAACCCTGGCCACCCAGGTGGGGAATCAAATTCAGGCCCCACTGCACCACCATGTCGCCAACATTCAGATCAGTACTATACAATCTAATATAATATCACAAGCTTGCAAGCTCAGAAAAATGAAAAAGTGACAAATCTGCAAAAAGAAAGAAAGAAATAAAGAAAGTATGATTGCTATTGAAACACAGTGGGTTTATGAACTTATACTGAGCACGTGGTTGTGGGATAGTGTCCAGGCTTCTGGCCACTGTAGCCACAAGCTTCAGCCACTAGGGAGTCAATTAAAGTGGCATGAAATCTGCCTTGCCTGGGGCATAAAACAGGAGCAAGGCCAGCCAGGCTCCTGAAAGGTGAATTGCTACCCCCCCCCCCAACTTTCTCTCCACACAGACACTACAGACCACCCTGAACACATCTGTCTCACATATTCATGGGAAAATGCTTAACTTTTTAAAAAATAACATTAAATCAGTAGATATCTACCTTTATTCGAGAACTTTCTCTTCTGCTGTCCATAATTACAAAAGCCTGTTTCTGATTTTCTCCTCAACCTCACTGTTAGGGTTTGGTGTTTTGGACTCTTGACTCCACCCTGCTGGCTGGCTGTTGTATTACCAGTGCTTTTTCTTGACAGCTCTTTGATTTGATTTCACGTGTCTTTTGTTTTCATGGGTCACCACGCCCCCCTTGCCACACCTGTTTCCCCTCATTGATGCAATTAGTGTCTGAAGCTGCCTATTGGACCTTGTGTGTGCCGGTGCCCTATTTAAGCTCTGTTAATTCTTTTGTTTTCTGTCTGACCGTCTGCCCATACCTACCTGTCTTCTGAGATCTGTGAATCTGTTTCTGCCTGTGAACATTGTTTTTGTAAGCAACCTAAACACCTGTTCTGGAACCTCT
>JAOVVF010032430.1:0-10401 GCA_028565595.1 Duopalatinus emarginatus | reverse complement strand
CTAATCTCCAAGTCTCAGACTCAGAACCCTCGATAATCTTTTAGTCTTACTCCCAGAACCTCCACTCTCGAATTAGTACCGCAGAGCAAAGTGTGTGTGTGTGTGTGTTTAACTTGCTCTGTAGATGTTTGGATTCCTTTGTGTGTGGTGTGTGTACTTGTGCCCGCTTACTCTCTCACCTTGATTGACTTAGCCACAGGCCGCTAAGATCTGCCATTGATGTTTGTGCGTGTGTTTTGTGTTGATCTCTCCTCTTTGTAGCCCAGTTCCGCTGATAAGATGGTTGAAGATCTAAATAAGGCTAACATGACAACCTCAAATCTCTAGTACTGCCCGAAAACACTGTACTCTTCAGTTACGTTGACGATTTGCTTGTAGCGGCCCCTACAAGGGAACAGTGTGTACAGGCAACCCTAACACTGCTCCCCCATTTGGCAGAAAACGGACACAAAGCGTCCAAATCTACATTACAGTACTGCAAACAGACCGTGCATTACTTAGGACATGACATCACACAAGGGTCACACAAGCTCACCACCGACCGCACGACTGCTATTGCCCGCATACCTAAACCTAAGACTAAGAAACAGTTGTTGTCATTTTTAGGAATGTGCTCCTATTGCAGGACCTTCATGCCCTCCTTCGCCGAAACAGAGGGGCCATTACGTGACATCATCCCTACAAAGGGAGCGGCGAATGCAATACTGACATGGACAGCGGAGGCAGAAGAAGCATTCGTGCAGCTCAAATTGCTCCTCCAGGCGCTGCCAGCGCTGGGCATATCTGATCCAAGTAAGCTGATCGTGCAGACAGCGGATGTACAAGGTCAGTACATGACATCAGTACTCACACAGAAACACGGTGACAAACTGCACAAAGTAGCCTATTTTTCAGGAAAATTAGACTCAGTGGCCACTGGCCTACCACACTGTGTGAAGGCAGTAGCGGCAGCAGAAAAGGCATTAGTTGCCTCCCGTGACCTAGTGGGGTACTCCGAGGTGACTCTCTTTGTCCCTCATGCAGTGGCCAGAATCCTAGAGGATCAAAGAACGGCCCACCTGTCCGCACAACGGTGGTTAAGGTATCACACAGCCCTATTAGATATGCCCAACGTTACCGTTAAAAGGTGCACCACCTTAAACCCGTCAACCCTCCTCCCAACGGAGGAAGAGGGAGAGCCACACGACTGCGTAACAGTCCTGACATCCGAGTGCACCCCGAGACCGGATCTCCAAGAAGATCCTATCACAAATGCAGACCTCAACCTGTATGTCGATGGGTCTGCCAGTAGAGATGAAACAGGTATTAACAGAGCTGCCTATGCGGTGGTGACAGACCATTCGGTCCTAGAAATTTAACCACTCCCCACCACGTACTCAGCCCAAGTGGCAGAGTTAGTAGCACTCACAAGAGCGTGTGAGTTAGCAGAGGGGAAAACAACAAACATCTGGACGGACTCCAGGTACGCATGGACTTTTTTCCTAGCTTGTCTTCCTGGGCAGATTTACCTGAGGCAGCAGGATAATACAGCAGGTCTCAACCCAAATGTGCCTGTGACAAAGATTAGCCTGATTGACCTGGCTGGCTCAGAGAGTGCCAGTGCCATCAACGCTAAAAGAGCTCGCCTCAGAGAAGAAGCCAACATCAACCGCTCTCTTCTCGCCCTGGGCAGTGTCATTAACAAACTCGCTGAACCAAAGGTACTTACCACCTACACTAACAGAAATACCAACAACTTCCTCTTTCTAGCTTATATTCTAGTTTCCCCACTGCAGTGAGCCATACTGTGCTACAGTGATACAGTGTAGAGGGGTTAAAGAGTTTGCCAGTGCACTCAGATGTCTTGTCCATTGAGGCTGGGAATCAATGTAGTGATGTGTGTTAGTCTATTCACCCAAAAACATTACATTTCCCTTAAAGTTGACATAATGTTGGAGCATTTTTGACTCTCCGAATAAACAAACAAAAATGGTGCCCCTTCACAAATGTGATTCTCAGACTGTATGTGGAGACACTTGTGTAGTAAGTGGAGATAATTAGACGGAGGGGTGGGATTATTTTAATAATAGCCCACTTGATGTAGAGAGCTTGAGAACATTTGAAGAGCTTGCTGAATCCCGTGTTACCTTATCTAGCCAGCCGACACAAAACTGACTGGGTTGTCTTGTTTTTTAATTGGTCGGTTCTCCAGAGACATCGACACGGAACAATAATATATTATATAATTTATTTTATATAATATAATATAATAATATAATATTTTTTTATACTTTACCATATGCGTGCGGGGCCGCCAGCTTCCTTAACACACCCAGCTATGCAATAATTTGGCCATAAAACTTCATGCTTGTTGAGTTTTCAACTGAGCTGTGGGATTTCGCTTGGCGTTTTAGAACCCGAGATTGCCCCGGGTCAGCTGCTGTGAAATGTGACTCACTTCTGCGTAGATGCAGGAAAAAAATACATGTACCGCCTTTTCTAAGCGTCTATGACTATACAGAGCTAGCCAGCTCAAATCAATAGGCTGCCACTGCGGCACTTCTAATGAGGGTGTCAGGAGTCCAGTCTCGGTCAGAAATGGAGACCCTGGCGCTTTTTCTTAAATCCAGAAAGCAGTCTGTTGAGGCATGTGATGTAAATGTAATATTGCTGGTGGATTATTTGATTGCTTACTTGATTTTTTTTCTCTCTCTCTTGGTTTAGACGACTCACATACCAAATAGAGACAGCAAGCTGACGTTTTTGCTGTAGGACTCGCATGGCGGGAACTGCAGAACCGTGATGATCGCAAACGTTTGCCCATCATCGCTATCGTACAAGGGCACGCTCAACACGCTCAAGTACGCCACCCGGGCCAGGAAGATCAAATGAACAGTAAGATCATGGCACACTGGTAACAGATATCAACAAAAGAAGTGTGCTTACATACAGATTTTGAAAATTTTCATCCGTTCGTCCGCTACGCTCGTTTTGTCTGTATTTTAAAACACACTGTTTGTGATATTAGATTTTTTAAATTTATTATATACAACATTATTATTTTTTATGTTACATTAAATTTTGCAGGTTTTAATGAAAACACAGAGGAGAAGGCTGAACCAGATGAGAGCACTGAGAGCACCTGTTTCCAGCCTAACCATCTTCATCATTTTTAGTCTCTGTTTAATGTTTAACCTTTTTACCTGTCAGACATGAGAAAACAAAAGCTACCTGGGATGGCTCGTCGACGGCAGGGTGACTGGCAAAATAAAGAGAGCTTTGGAGGAGGAACTCCTCACAACACTCTGGATCCCCGTTGTAGCTCTCAGGCTCAGACACGGAGGCGGAACTCGGTGGAAGCCCGGGAGCTCGAGGAGGCGGTCTGGGCAGCAGCCATGTCAGCAGAAGCGGAGGGTTGTAGACGTCCACCCAACTCATTCTGGCAGATGTTGAGAGCCTGGACCTCCTGGGTCAGAAGGGCCAACTGCTGATGGAGCTCACCAAGACATCTCCCCTGAAGCACGAGAATCTGCTCCATTGTGGGAGGCGGCTCACGATGAAATGTGACTCACTTCTGCGTAGGTGCAGGAAAAAAATACATGTACCGCCTTTTCTAAGCGTGTATGACTATACAGAGCTAGCCAGCTTAAATCAATAGGCTGTTTCTGCGGCACTTCTAACGAGGGCGTCAGGAGTCCAGTCTCGGTCAGAAATGGAGACCCTGGCGCTTTTTCTTAAATCCAGAAAGCAGTCTGTTGAGGCATGTGATGTAAATTGAATATTGCTGGTGGATTATTTGATTGCTTACTTGATTTTTTTCTCTCTCTCTTGGTTTAGACGACTCACATACCATATAGAGACAGCAAGCTGACGTTTTTGCTGAAGGACTCGCTGGGCGGGAACTGCAGAACCATGATGATCGCAAACATTAGCCCATCATCGCTATCGTACAAGGGCACGCTCAACACACTCAAGTACGCCACCCGGGCCAGGAAGATCAAATGAACAGTAAGATCATGGCACACTGGTAACAGATTTTAATGAAAACACAGAGGAGAAGGCTGCACCAGATGAGAGCACTGAGAGCACCTGTTTCCAGCCTAACCGTCTTTCATCAGTTTTAGTCTCTGTTTAATGTTTAACCTTTTAAATGTGTAGCTATGAGTTGAGTCAGTCACTACAGTAAAAATGAAATATTTTGGGGAAAGTTGCGTTACATGTTTTGTTTTGTTGTTTCCTTTAGATCTATATGTATATATAATTGTATATATATTGATCTATTTATATCTATTTATTATAATTTGCCTTCATTCTTAAAGAATTTAAAAAATAAAATTGGTATATGTTTAAATTTTCTTTTTTTTTCTTAATGTGGGTCATCCACCAGTTCTCCACAATATTAAAACCACCTGTCTGAACAGCTCTGACCCTGACCAGACAGACCCACGACCCTGTCACTGATTCACTGGTTGTCTCTCCTTGGACCACTTTTGGGAGGTACTAACCCTCACAGCCTGGACACACCCCGTAAGACCTGCTGTTTTGGAGATGCCCTGACCCAGTCGTCTAGACATCACAGTTATCAGAGTCACTTTTACTACCTCAGCTTCGAGATCTGTCTGCTGCCTAAAACGTCCCATCCCTTGATAGATGTCAATGTAATGACATAATCGGTGTTATTCACTTCACCTGTCGGTGGTTTTAATGTTACGGCACAATGGAACCAAGCACCCCCCCCCACTGTCTGGCAGTTACCATGGTAACAGATATCAACAAAATAAGTGTGCTTACATACAGATTTTGGAAATTTTCATCCGTTCGTCCGCTACGCTTGTTTTTCCGGCCAAAATATCTTCCAATCGGACGTCGCGTTACGTGACGTCGACCAATCAGACATTGTCCTTCTGTGACGTCACAGCTACAGCGCGTCTGATTGGACGAGACCTTCTGGAACCAAAGACTAGAACGTGCGTAATGTTTAGGAAAAGTGTGCTGGCATACATCACAAGGTGATGTCACAATAAAACCATGCACCCCCCCCCCACCCTTTGTTTGGCCGTTATCATGGTAACGGCTATCAACAAAAGCCACTGTTTGGCTGTTACTATGGTGTGTATGTGCACACACAAACACACACACACACAAATTACAGCACAGAGCGCAACACTATCGCAGTTTCTGCAGGAACTGCACTTTCTAATTTAACACTAAACAATAAATAAATGTAACTAACATGGTGAAAGCCACAGACACATAAATATAACAGTGAACATGATGAATTGTCTTGGCTGACTGGAAATCTTCTTTCTGTACTCTAATATGTTAACATTGTTAGGGTTTATACAGATGCTCCACCCCACAGCATCACATGACAGTGTAACTAATGTTACTGACAGATGATTCTTATTGAAGGATCCTGACTATACGTTCAGATTGTCATGGGGAACCTGTCATTAACTTAGTCTGTAAGCAGAAATAATGTCATTTGTCCAGAAGGACAAAGCAGCTGAAGTCAACATTAATCAGTCAATTTAAAATGAATTAATGAATGGTTTGCTTAGTATGCTTTAAGTACTCTTTTTTTTTTATCATTTATATTCAATGTTTTTTGACTTGTGTGATTTTATCATTGTGATTTTGCTTCAAAAACCTAAAAAACTAGCAATAAGAAAAACAATCACATGACTGCCAGTTGTCATTTAAACCTGAAACTGTGTGAATATAAAGTGGAGTATTTTCTTTATCCCATGATAAACAGCTCCATTACAAGAGAACCTGGCCAGAGCCGCTTTTATTATCTGCATCAGTGATGTACTTGTCCTTGGTGTGGACTGATATACACAGATCAAACTGTGTTTCATTCAAATTGTCATTATTAAGATATCAATAATACTAATCACCTTCATGTAATAATCAGGGATGTTACAGATGTTCCAAAGACGGTTCACATCTGTAATAAGATCACAAATCATGTACATGTGTTTATATATAATGTGAATTTATTAATATCTTTTAAAGAACAATTGATATAGCCCATATTATTAGTATTCATAACCACAGATGTCAGTATTTCTGGGGGGTGTAATGACGGTTTAAATATGTGACCTGTGATAGAATACTGTGAGTGACAATGCCATCTTGTGAAGAAAAAACTTTAGAACTATTTAGGGTCCATGCACGTAGTGCAGAAAACCTATTGTTTTTGCTCAGATTTTTTTTTTTATTAGGGTCCATGCACGTAGTGCAGGGAATTTATTGTTTTTTGTTAGATGTTTCTTATTTTTTTTATTTTTGGGGTCCATGCATGTAGTGCAGGGAACCTATTGTTTTTGCTCAGAATTTTCTTATTTTTATTATTAGGGTCCATGCACATAGTACACTAAACGAATGCACTGAATTAATGTATTTTTACACTAACAATAAGGCTACTGCTTTTCATGAAAAACTTTAATTGATAAAAAAAAAAACTTTTCTTGATGTTTCTTATGCTACGATACTGTAGAACCTAAACTACAAAGCCTTAACATTACTGTACACTGTATGTATGATACACATTCATTAAGTTTGCGTACACTATTCATCGTCTGTTTTTTTCTTTTTGGCTGGACTTTTGGTACTTTCACTTGCAGTACTTTTTATTAAAAATCTATCCAACGACACTTGCTTTTGCCTGCCTTTCAACATGTTTCTAAAGTGCCACAAACAAGTTTCGTTATAAAGTGCTGCGGCAGCTAGCGGCGGAATCCCGAAGTATGGCTCGGAAGTGCTTTGCTATGCGTTTAACTGGCCGGAGGCAAGTAATAGTATGACTCGTATACCGAAAATTTCCTTGTATATAGAGCAGAATTTTGTTCCGAGTTTGGGCTCGTATCCCGAAAAACTTGTAAGCAGAGCTGCTCGTATCTGGAGGTACGACTGTATATATATATATATATATATTGAAACTAGACGGAAATGTTTATATTAAGCAAAGATAATTCCAGTTGGATGAGCAAAATTTACTTGGTAAGGTTTCTTAAAATTAGCAATTATATATAGTTCTTAATATCACCTAACCTTTCTTTATGCTAGTATGAAAATAAGTAAATATAACATTTGCAGCATGATATAAGCACTAAATATTTACAGAATTAAGATGTAGAGACCAAATATACAGTTACTCAATTCAGAACAACAAAAAGTTACACTTCATACTGGAACTAAGTAATCAAGAGCCAAGTCTTCTAACTAAGTGAGACAACATGTCTCAAAATGTCCTCAGAATACACCACAATAAGGCAACTTCAATAAGGCAAGTTCCCTAACCAATTGGCCTGTCGTCTCTGCTACAGGACTTAGTTCTTCTCAGTTCTGAATAGAGTTCAGAGTTTAACATATTATATACCAGGGGTCTTGGGAGGAGCAGGGCCTTTTGGTATGTGGGTATTTGAATATCGAAGGTCCTGATATCTCTAAAAGGACCATCAGGAAGGGATTCACACCAAGAACCCCTGCTATCAGAATTTACAAGTGGTATGCCATTGATCCCAGGACCTGATAATGCAGTGGAATTTATGCATGATGTCCATTTGGTCTTGAGACCTTAAAAACTATCAGTGTAAGGAAAACAGTGAGTGATACAGTTTAAAGAAATTACAATACAACATAGAAAAGGAATAAAAAAGTTCTCACAATTCCCCCTCTTTGGATGCACCCACTGCGTCCACTTTAGTGATATTTATTATTTACACTGATGAGTACTAATGTTGAAATCAGGAACATTGGTGTGTAACAGGGCCCACGTTTCACATTCAGAGATGGCATGGCCAGTCCATGCAATGCCAGCCGATACACTGACTGGATGGGGAATGCACACATTCCGTCTTGGGAACAGAGTTTGTCTGCTAAGATTAGAGTCTGGAATGTGTTATCTTCATTTGTGTCAGAAGCAGTGGCGCTCATGTATGAAGCGCATATCACAAGTAGGATGAGTGGTTTAAACAGTGCTTCAGCTGCTTCCCGAATCATCTTGACTGTCTGTGGTGCAGTAGTTTTCTTGGTTGCTTGTGCCTTTAGATGGAGAGGATGAAGACTTGCTACTCCATCTAGTCACAGGGTCAGTACGGATCTTTTTGGAAGGAGGGCACAAGCATACATCTGCTTATTCGTCACCTCAGTTTGGTGTTTCCTGAAAGAAACACAGCACAATACATTGGAAGTATCTTAAAGTCTTTACTTAAATGATTTGAGTGTAAACTGTGGATTTTGCTATACACATTGTTGGTGGACCACCCTTCTTTCCCTACCTAACATGAGTCCTGACCTTCTACTGGGAGTGCAGTAATGCGATAATCGCAAAAAAATAAATGGGCTATCTTCATTCTGAGTTAACCCTAATGTCACCAATTCCTCTCAGAACTCTCCCGTGTAGAGTCACTCATCTTCTGTCCCTAATTGGGGTAGTACCACTTTACAATGTGAAGCATGTGTCCATCGCTTGCGTCCTTGACATAGCACTGCTGCATCAGTAATTAAAAGCACTTGGAAGGGACCTTTCCATTTGGCTTCTAATGGGGCAGCTGTGTGGTTTTTAATCATTACCCACTGACCTGGCACGATGTCCTCCCTTTGAAGGCTCTGACCAAGCGTCCTGTACTCTCTGCTGTGCTGATTCAGACATTTAATTAAGGCATCGGGCGTAAGGTGTATTTCAGCCTGTCTAAGGTCAATGATTATTTGATTATGGATATGATTATTTCATATGGACTGAGGCCGACCTTGCGTGTGGGTGATGCTCTAATACTGCATAGGACTGCTGGCAGTGCGTCTACCCATGGGACTCTACTCTGGTGTAACTTTGACAAACATTGCTTGAGAGTTTGGTTTTGACGTTCCACCTGTCTGGAGGCCTGGGGTCTATATGGGCAGTGAACTTTCCACTGGATTTTTAACATTTTCATAACTTCCTGCAATACTCGCTCTGTGAAGTGTGTATCTTGGTCAGAGTCTATGCTGTCTGGTAATCCTCATCGTGGGATGTAATCTTTGACAAAGACTTTGGCAGTGTGCAAAGCTGTACCTTTCTTAGTCGGGTAAGCTTCAATCCAACGTGAATGCTTATCAAGTATTATGAGTACATCCTGTTTACCATGACACATAGGAAGTGTGATATAGTCCACCTGCAGATGTCTAAATGGTCCTGGGGGTGCCTTTGTATGAGCTGCGGGTGTGCTCACACCAGCAGCTGTATTGTTAGCCTGACACAACAGACATCGTCGTACTACCTCGGTTGCATGTGTGGGGAATTTTGGGTTCCACCATACTGAGGAAAAACGGTGAACCATGCTGTGGACAGCCACGTGTCCTAGGCCATTAATTTGTGCTACATACTTTTCCCCTTTAGACCAAACACCTGAGGAATCAATACATGCTCCTTTGTCCACCCAGGACTACACTTCAAATGCTGGAGCGTCATAGTACATTTGAGGCAAGGAAGTGAGTAAGCATTGTCTACCATTACCATTATTGGATACAGTAGTGGAAGCAACTAAAATGGTGGGGAACATTGCCACAGATTTGGCTGCAGCATCAGCCATGGAATTCCCTTGTATTTCTTTACTAGTAGAGGAGCAGTGAGCTTTTACTTTGATAACCATTTATGATCATTTAAAGTTGTGTAACAAGAACAAGAACGGTATAAACTTGATTAAATGCTGTTTCCAAAGTCACTTGATATTAATTCAATATTGGTTTGGCCATGAACCAATTAATCAACCATGAATCAACCATAAATCACCCATATGCAATGGTAGATTTTACGTTGATCTTGTGTTATTATGCATCAAAACTTAACATTGAAACAACGTTACATCAACCTAAAATCAATGTGCATGAATAAATAAATTCTGTCGTCTGAGATCAACATTGATTCAACATATTTGGCGATGGAAAAATAAATGTTGATTCAATGCAATTTTGCTATCTGGGTATCAAGATCAAATCTTTGCTATATTCATATAAATTGGTCTTACATAATGAATTTGCGGTGTATTTATTTTTCTAATCTATTTTTAACTTCTACTGAATATATTTATACTTCTGTGATATACAGTAATTTCATCTTTTTTTTTGAAGAAATAATCGCTTGTAGAGGCGTCCGTTGTGGAGTTGACATCACGTGACCCTACTCTCGTCCAATCAAAAGCCAAGTCTTTTTGGTGTTTGAAAATCTTGGCGCTAAAGGGTGCGGTTCAGAGATATTATATATATTAATATATAATATAATGTAATCTAATATAATATATATAAAAATGTCCATAAAGGTAAATTTAGGGGACAAAAACAGTGATAGCTGGCTCGCTAACGAGCTGTATAGGGGCAAATCTACACACACTACAATAATAACCATTAATGTATCATTTATAACCTCTGTAATCATATATA
>JAOVVF010032429.1:0-10404 GCA_028565595.1 Duopalatinus emarginatus | reverse complement strand
GTCAAAAGTCAGGACCAGTTTTATTTCAGAAATGAAAGGGAAAATGACATACATTAATACCCCAGCAAGTAATGGGTGAGTAATGGCCGCCATCTTGAAAGCTGCAAGTTTTTCTAACAGGAACGTGGTCATTTTGACCCCACTGTGTATATACACACATATACGTGCAGCAGTGAGCCTTTGGCACCCATAACCCTGGTGGCAGTCCATAATTTGTCCTTCCTTGGACACCTTTTTGTACGTATTAACCACCGTGTACTAGGACACAGCTCACAAGACCTGCTGTTTTTAAAATCCAGTCGTCTCAAACATCACAATTTGGCACGCCAACATCACTTTTTCCTGTTTCTAACACATGAGATTTGAGAACTGACTGTTCGCTTGCTGTCTAATATATCCCACCCCGTAGCATGTGACACTGTAATGAGATAATTAATGTTAATCACTTCATATATCAGCTTATGTCAGGTTTTAATGTTCTGGCTGATCGGTGTACACACAGACACACACAGCTTACATAACTGGAACATCCCGGGCTGTTATGGGTATGTACCTCTGTGGTGTGTGTGTGTGTGTGTGTGTTGTGCGTTATGGACACAAGGTGATAAAAGGCTTAGTGTATGACTCAGTGAGTATATCTTTGTGGCTCTCCACAACAGACTGCACACCTCACAGAGGACACACGGCTCATGAGTGTGAAAGAACACTGCAGGTCAGTGTGTTCACTATATGATCATTTCAGATGTGTGTGTGTGTGTGTGTGTGTTTTCGTGTATTGGTGAGCATTGCCTTGTATTGTATAGTATTGTGTACTTACAACCGAGCACTATATGCTGAGCAGAACGTTGACATTAGACACGAGGCCATGGGAGGACGTTCACTATAGAGTGGTTGCAGGTGTGATCGAGTTTTTACACATCAGGTCTGTTAACAAGAAATTGTGTCGTACTGAATTGTTATGCTAAATCTCATCAGCACATTTACATGCTGCTTATCCAATTAAATTTAGCAGCCTGGAAGTTAGTGTAGTGTAATAGCTCCTAATTCTTTACCTAAGCCGCTTTAGTAAACCATCTTACATAAGAGGCAATACACACATTTCACATCATGTATTCATTTCACAACGTTTATGTAAAGTTACTGATCATTCAGTAAGCGTGTGTCGCATTGCATTTCAAATAAGTCAGTGGTCACAGTGAAGTGACTCATTGTCCACTGTGCTTGCGCACAGAGGAATTTGATCTCTGCATGTAAGTTCCTGTGAGTGCAAGCACAGTGGTCAATGAGTGGCCCAGAAAAGCAAACTATCGTGAAGTGTAAGGATGCCCAATCATTTTAAATCCAGCATTTTCATAGCAAAGATGGATACCAAAAAAATCAAGTGCTGGAGTACACTGTAGGCTTGTGGTTAAGGAACCAGCCTTCAAAGTCCCTGGTTTGATTTCCACAACGACAAGACTCAACTGAAGTGCCTTTGAGCAAGCATGTGGGCACGTGTCCACTGTCCCTAGTGTGTGCGTTCACGAGATGTATGTAGTTACACTTATATAGCACCTTTCAAGAAACCCAAGGACGCTTTACAATCAGCGCTCAACCAACATACAGCGGCAGCCAGTCACGAGCGGTGCACTCAACCGGAGTACAGACCTTCCACCTGGAGGACTGTATCGGGCACTATGAGGGTTCACCGAATATACAGTGCCAATACATATCAGGGCATATAAACACATATGTCCATGCACATTCATTCATACACCAGGGTAATTTAGAGTAGCCAATTTGCCTAACCTCCATGTTTTTGGACTGTGGGAGGAAACCGGAGTCCCTGGAGGACACACATGCGGACACGAGGAGAACATGGAAACTCCACACAGATGGACGTGAGAGGCGCTGAGAGTTGAACGTGCTAAACACCAATCCACCGTGCAAACTAGAGGGCAGTAAGTACACTTGCCTGGAGCAGTGGCCAACCCCTATCCACAGCATCCAGGGAGCAGTTGAGAGTTAGGTGCCTTGCTCAAGAGGACCTCAGTCATACCTTGTTGGTACCAGGGATCGATCTGGCGACTATTTCTGGTTGGACGCATGGCTGGTTCCTTAACCACAAGTTCACAGGTGCCTTCAAAATCCTGTGAACCAGAGTCATAAACATCTTCCCAATGAAGTACATTTTAAGCACGTTTATCGTTTTAGGACTGTTTATATCCTGGGGTTAAAGTCCACATAATGTGTATTAAACCTCTTTTGTACCAGGCCATGGGAAGTCATGTCTAGAGCACATGGAAATTTTAGGTCTTCTGGAATGACAGTGTGTTAAGTGTGCAGCTTTTTTACAACCACCATACACTTGAAAGTATTTTTTAATATGAATATTTCTGTGATGCATGCTTGATTAAATATAGACGTACAGTAAATATGCCTTTATATACTTTAATTACTTTTTATCACTACATGAACTGATCAGCCATAACATCAACACCACCTGCCTAAACAGCTCTGACTCACGACAACATAGACTCTGAAGGTCAATCTTCTGTGTGATCAAATCAGACGGTTTGGCCTTTACAATCCACATGGATGCCCATGATGCTGTTGCTGGTTCACTGGTTTTTAGTAGGTACTAACTACTGTATACTCAAACACACCGCATATGACCTGCTGTTTTGGAGACGATCTGACCAAGTCATCCAGACAATACACTTTGGTCCTTGTCAAAGTCACTCAGATCCCTACACGTGCCCATTATTCCCATGAGAACTGGCTGTTCACGTATTGTTTTATATGTCCCACTCATTGACAGGTGCCATGCCTGAAATTAGGTAATCAGTATTATTTATTTTACCTGTCTGTGGATTGGTGGTTTAACTTTAAAAGCCTGAAATAAAAAGTGGCCCAAAGCAGAATTATCTATGTTCATTTAAGTATGAACATGTTTGTGTGTGTGTGTGTGTGTGTGTGTGTGTGTGTGTGTGTGTGTGTGGTTTCGTTGGCCGGCCAAAGAATGGGCAGTCTGGATGATGTCCCCTTTAAGGTTCCACTGGGTTCTCTGGATGATCCAGTGGGAATGATGGAGCCGGTCGCAGCCCAGGACATTATCATCCCAGACTATTACCAAAAACTACATGACCTGCAGGTCTCTCTTTCTCTCTGTCTCTCTCTGTCTTTGTCTCTCTCTCTCTCTCTCTCTCTCTCTCTCTTTCTCTCTCTCTGTCTGTCTCTCTTTCTGTCTCTTTCTGTCTTTGTCTCTCTCTCTGTCTCTCCCTGTCTCTCTCTCTGTCTCTCTTTGTCTTTGTCTCTCTCTCACACACTCTCTCTTTGTCTCAAGTTTAAGGCTTCACCTGTCTGTCTCTTTATCTGTCTTTTTTGTGTCATCTCTCGTTCTCTCTCTCTCTCTCTCTCTCTCTCTCTCATGTACACAGATAAACAGGTTTACAGATAAACATTAATGTAAAATGGATGCAGTAAACAGGATGGAGTTAAAGCTGTTATATATGTGTATTACATGTTTAATAAATGTTTAACACACTCGTGATAGTCATTTCTGTCTGTCCTTCTCCAGTATGACTTCTGTCTGGAGAACTGGGTTTTGAACGGGTTCTGTGCTCATTCTAATAATCGCGTTCAGGTTCCTGAGCGTGTCCTCCCGTCCTGTCCTCCATACTGGCTCCTGTTCAGCAATCCCCAGGAGAGACGCTCCTCACACAGGAGGGGATTATGTGACAAAGGACAGAGACAGCGCAGCCTGAGCATGAGTTCTGCAGACCTTCAGAGACGCCACCAGAGACTCCTCATCGATGACGAGGCTGCTGGCTACAGCGAGGATGATGAGTGCTCCTCCTCGGAGGAAGATCAGGGTTTTCGTTCTCGGAGCAGAGAAAGAGCCAAACTCTCACTGCTTCAGGAGGCTCAGAGGCCCCTGTCAGCCCAGGCCCTGATCCACACCCGCAAGAAGGAGACAGTCAGCCCACTGAGCTTCCAGAGATCTTCACGACCTCATGGGAAACACAGCACCGGGGGTTCCTGTGGGAAAAGAAACGCCATCACACACAAACCCCAACCACGTGTCAACCACAACAAACTCCAGCCCAGACCCTCCTCGGCCGGTCCGCAGCCTTCTGCCAACCAACACAAATCTTCTCAACAGGTACATAAACCTGACAGTAATCTTATTTATTGTTTTTGAATACTCCACCTTTTTTGTCCAGCTATCATCTTTTACAGTTTGGGGACAAAACGTCCGTCACATTGATGACACGCAGGCTTTTTTACGGCTTTTGGAGACGTGCACTTGTTTATCTGCCATGCCTGTTTTCATCCCCTTGTTTTGTCCCATTCATTTCAGTAGGCATTACAACACTGATCTACTGTTCTTTAACACAACCGATAACATACACACACTCACCTGTGTGAGCAAATGTTAATGCTAACGGTAATAGTTCAGGCTAACGTTAGCGTTAATGATAATGCTAAAACCTAATGCTAATGTTGGTGCAGCCGTGGCCTAGTGGTTAGGGAACCAGTCTCGTGACCAGAAGGTTGTGAGTTCAATCCCCACCCAGGGCTAAACATGACTGAGGTGTCCTTAAGCAAGGCACCTAACTCCCCTAACTCTCCCGGGCGCTGTGGTTTGGGGCTGCCCCCCGCTCTGGGCAAGTGTGTTCACTGCCCCCTAGTGTTCACTGGTGTGTGTGTGTGTGTTTCACTACATGAATGGGTTAAATGCGGAGATCACATTCCTTCTGTGTGCAAACACAGTAAGGCAAAACAGTTCACTTTCACTTAATTGCTAATGCTCTTTGCCACTGCTAATTGCTAATGCCAATGGTACTGGTGCTAATACTATTGTCTAATGCTAATGATGGTCTAATGCTGAATGCTAATGGTAACACTGTGTTATTTTTTTTATAATGCTGATTGTCAACGCTACCCCTAGTACTAATGCTAATTGCTAATGCTAATGCTGATCGCTAATGCCGATTGCCATACACACAAACGACCAGTTAGAGCAATACAACAATATTTGGTTTGTCCCCTTTTTGCTTTGAATGACTGTGTGATGTCGAGCTAACATGGACTTCACAAATCTGTAAATAAAAACCTTATGATCCGTTTTAGATCAGCTGATCAACACACATCAGCTTAGACATGAGGAAGATCAGACCTTTCATACAAAACAGTCCACATGATCTGCATCACACATCTGCTTACATTTAAGAAGGGACCTAGAAATATGAAATATTCATGATATTGAACAGTGACTTTTTTACAACAGTGAAGTTTTTTATGTCTCAGATTTTTAATGCACTCTCTGAATTTTGGAGCAAGATTTCAATACCTGTCAATATGAATCATATTACATCGTCTTTGTCTGTGTGTGTGTGTGTGTGTGTGTGTGTGTGTGTGTGTGTGTGTGTGTGTGTTTTTGGGGCAGCATGCTCGTCCACGCACTTCTCATGGAGATCTCCATGGAGATCACTCTTCGGTGGAGCTGCTCTATGCTCTGAGTCAGGAAGAGAGAGAACTGGTGGAGAGCATCACTGCTCAGGGCTACACACTGCGTTCTGCCATCCTGGCTCTTCAGCGCACTGGCACTCTCAGTACGGAGCAGGTAACACACACACACACACACACACACACACACACATCAAACCTCAATGCCTTTTTAGGAATACACAGACAGATGTGTTTCAAACAAGTACAAACATAGATATGAGTAGTAGGTTGAGTATTCAATACTGTATGTGTTTTGCTGTGTGTTGGTGAACTCAGGAGGGTTTACAGGGGATCTGAAGTGTGTGGAACATTCATTTATTATTCATTAGGATCTGCCAGGTTTACGTAAGTGTGATTTAAATCCAGGTGATTAACTGAGGTTGAGGAACCGTAACCCTTCGTTCACACTGGAAGCCATTAAATCTACAGTAAATCAAAAATAACTTTCGGTTTCAAGGGCTGAGTTACACAGGACAGGTGGGGCTTGTTAGCATGATACTGGTGGGAATTGCATACTATAGAATTCAGGGGACTGCATAAGTAGTGGATTGTGGCAAGTCTGCGGAGGCCATTTTGTTTGGTTGTATATGAGGCGGCCTAACATAGTTGTTCCAGAATGTAAAGAAAATCAAATCACGTCCTCCGGTCCAAATTTGATCAAAAATTACATATGTTTCTGCTAAGGAAAATAAATAAAAATCCTGGATGGAAATTGCTTGTCTATACATTTCAACCATGAATAGTCCAGTTGTACAGTCTGCATGTGTTATTAGCGATTGCTGCTGTCCATGTGTGGCGAAACCACCGTCACCGCTCTGTCTTGTAAAATTAAATTGTATATAACAGGCAAAAGGCTGTGGCTGTGACAATGAGCCTCTCTTCCACCTTGAGTAGGAACAAATATTTAGGAACAGTTCAGATGAAGCATGCAGCATCTGCTGACTTCTTATTGGTTATTGCCAAATCACTTCGCTACTATTTGCATAAAGATAAACTTCAACTTTGTAGCATCGCTGACTCCACCCACTTTGCGTCTGCAACATTTACACTGCCTCCTGTTGCCAGAAATCGCCCACTCTTGGAAATGAATGAGTACCGGCTGCATTGTCGCGTCACTACAGGTGTGAACGTGGCATAAGAGTCCAAACAAAAGCTTAACAGTTTAGGCCACACCCACTTTGGGTTTGAATATAGATAAATGAAAGTGAACTATTTTGCCTTACTGTGTTTGCACACAGAAGGAATGTGACCTCCGCATTTAACCTATCCGTGCAGTGAAACACACACACCAGTGAACACTAGGAGGCAGTGAACACACTTGCCTAGAGCGGGGGTCAGCCCCAAACCACGGCACACGGGGAGCAGTTAGGGGATTTAGGTGCCTTGCTCAAGGGCACCTCAGTTGGGCCTTGCCCAACATGGGGCTCGAACCCGTGACCTTCCGGTCCTGAGACTGGTTCCCTAACCACTAGGACACGGCTGCCCCACGATACACATTGTGGCATGGAAATACACCCCAAGTACATTATATTACTGCGCTCTAAGTAAACTGTCCTTGTCCCACACAGACCTTAGCATAAAAGGTACATTTAGATTATATTTTCTAAACAAGTTCAAGTTTTGAACACTAGAGGTTTAAAACGGAGGTCCAGATTTAGCTCCAGCACATCAATAACACACTGATTCTCTGTATTCGTGCAGATTCTGAATTATCTGCTGGCGCGTGATCGCCTCTGTGCGCTGGGTTATGAGAAAACTCAGGTGGAGGACGCTTTGGAGATGTTTCAGAACTGTGAGAGCAAGGTGAGAAACACACACACACACGTGTCATGCTGCGACTGCTTTTCAGATCTTTATTTATAGACAGGATTTATTCATATTTAGGTTTGTGTGAGGAGAAGGAGCAGAGATGACTGAGGTACACTTCACTGTTTATTTCTCTCTGTGTAACTGCTGCTTTCAGGCCATCCTGCAACTCGACTGTCTGTAGCTTACTTTTACCTCTCATATCATTATCCTGAGAACAAGATGTGAAAGCATACTGATATAAAACGTGAGATTATATGCATTTTAAACAGTATACAAATCGAAAATATATTCTGATAAGAGTCCACTGAGCAGACTGACAGTCCAGTGCACGTGTAGCCAAACTCATATTCAAGAAAAAACTATTTGTGTATTATATAATGGTAGGTATACCATGGCTCTGTTGTATTCTTGATTCTTGTTGGTTAAAAGATGTTCATTTTTTATAACAACTGTGCAACCAAATGACAATGTTTATATTAACGGCTTGAATGTAACACGTGATCGTTTCTATAACAACCGAAAAAAAAAAAAAAAAGAACATCATTATCATTAATATCGGCACTTTACTTAACAATTTTGTTAGGAATTTCAGGTCTCTGCACTTTGTAACAGTCAGAAAATCTACAGAATTGATGACTTGTGAATTTTTGATTTTGTGGTTCCTTTATAATAAGTAGTTTGTATTATTCATTATGAACGAAAGCGAGTGAACAGTGTAAGCGATGTGTTTCAGAGCTTTTCCGCAGTTCTAAATGCATCTATAAACAGATGCTTTTAGGTATATAGTGTATGTCACACTTTAATTCAGTGGCATCTCTGGCACAGAAAGCCTGGTGGGGCACAATAAACTCTGTATGGGCAGTATCCGACTCGCCAGTGAACTTTCACACACCAAACTGCTCAATGAATCCAAACACAAATGCGCATCAAGTCATAAATGCAGCCATAAAGCAGGAGTTAACATAAGTCAAGCAGTATAGTTTTGTGTGTGTGTGTGTGTGTGTGTGTGTTCAGAGCTGAGAGTGGTCTGTGAAAATTCAGTCAGGAAAATAACAGTGACAACAAACTGAACATTGCAATAACAAGTTCATACCACTAGAGGTCCAAATTTATTGCTACCACATCCGCCGGCACATTAATTAATTTTCAACTGAAACTGTATTACGTTTTCGACTTGATTTATTATATTGTCTCACTATTAATAGTGGCTAACATAACTGTGATGCCTACGGCTAGCTACGTAGCAACAACAATACATGACGTTTACTAATCGTCTTGATGTAGACCTGTGGAAATCTCTCTTTTTTAAAGGTGAATGGGGCTATTGTGAATGTGACTCACAGTTCATTACTGAAGTCATATTGCACATAAAACAGCGCACTGCTGTTTAGACGAGTGTTGACATGCCAGGCCCATGCTCACCAAATGACGACTGCTAGGGGAAGTATTGGCCTTTACCTAACAGGTACAGGAAGACATGTGGAATATATCGGACAAATACCATTGTGATATGTAATAAATATTTTAAAACAGTATTGATTATAAAGGAAAATACGTATTTATTACTTGTTATACTAAATTAATGTTCATGTCTTGCACTTGCACAGTGACCTCTGATGCGGTCCGGCCCCTAATGTAGAGACGCCACTGCTTTAAAACTAATATTGACAAATATCTGCCATATAATAAAAATATAAGATTGTGAGACTTAAAAAATAATCATCGCTTTACACTCAACACAACTTGTTGAATTTTTTTGGACTTTTTAAACTTTTTTTTTATATTTCTGTAATTCATATTAACAAAAGAATTTAAGTTAAGCTAACAAGTACTTAACTTTGAGTAACTTTAAGTTTGTTTTCGTCCAATATTTATTACATTTCTATGTAAACTTCGTTACTTTGGTCGTCACAAATGATGCAATTTCACACATTTTGCACATCGCATTAATACAAATAATTGTTCATATGTGCAAACGTTTCTAAGATGCCAAACGTTTCCTGCTGAGGCCCGTTTTACTGAGAATATTAAAGTCTGTGAGCTGTTAAATGGTCCTTTTCTGTTATGGTTTGTCTCATTCAGGCTACAGAGTTCCTGCGATTGCTGGCACAGTTCTGTGAAATGGGCTTCCAGCAGAGCACCATTAAAGAAGTCCTGCTCTTACATGACAACCACCGGGAGAGAGCGCTAGAGGAACTCGTCACACATGTCACCTGAACATTCGGCGGACAGAGAAACCTCTCAGCGCAATAACGTTTACATTACTCAACCTGATCCGCTGTATTATTGCACAGTTAAGCGTGCTAGCCTGTGACTAGTTGCTTGTAAATTACTATGATGATTATAATTAAGCTTAATCAGCCGTGATGGAGTAGTGAAGCGATCTTGCATGACTTATAGGACAGGTGCTGTCTATGCAGTAGACTGCGGTGAGATTTCAGAGATGCTGTGACAGAATTCATCATTATTTGTAGCATTTCTCAGGAAGCACCAGGCGTCCTGCAAGTCATGTACTGTCCTATCCAATGCCTCTGTTGGACATTGACTTAAATATCCACTAAACTGAATTGAGATACAACGTAACATGTACACATTAAAGGGGAAATAAGTACTTTTTTCTTACATACTATACACTAATTGCATACTGTATATCCATTTTGTATTTGCGGGCAGCTGTGGTTCACTCAAACACCACAAATTAACCACATTAATACTTTATTGCAAGACTGTTGTTGTTGGTAATTGCATCAACAGTGAGAGGTAATTCACTGTTTGTATGATTGTGTTTGAATTCTGGTAAATTTCCTCACGGTGAAAATATTCTGATATATTATGACACGATTTATTAAATGTGATGCATTTTGTATATTTTCAGTAAAATATAAGTCAGGACATTGGCTAGAGCTTTATGCAAGGACTTATTTTGGATGTACAGTACTGTGCAAAAGTCTTAGGCATTCAGTATTGTGTGTGAATTTTGTTAGAGACATTTTTTATGAGTTGTGCATTATTGAGTCTGTACAAAAACATTTTAGACAACAACATTTCCAAACAACAACAACAACAACTATTATTATTATTATTATTATTATTATTATTATT